>PVKW010041719.1:0-17872 GCA_004027895.1 Orientallactaga bullata | reverse complement strand
GTATGTTGGGTTTCTGAGGAAATGTATGGATTTCACTGACTGAGACTTAGTCCACATGCTAACTTCTGACAGTTACCAGTTCTGGGCATCCAACTCTATCAATTGCCCTTTGTCTAGATTGGCCACCATGCTCAGAGTTTACTGTAAACTGAGTTCCACTGCTTTATTTGTGGATGCTTAATGAAAGTCTCTTACCTTGTAAGACACAAAATACTCCACCAAACACATATATTAACTTATGCACACACTTCTCATTGCTGTAATTAAAATGATAATTATTGCATCAGAAATGAGATTGTTGAATGCCATAATTACCAATGTCCTTGTAGGGTAGCATTTATTGCATAATAAAAGAAAATAATGGGCCACACTACATGTTCAGTGTGGTTGATTTCATTGAATGTGTTACATTCTAAAGTTAACAGCATGTGAAGTTAGCTATATGTAAAAACTCCAGGTAAAATTCAAGAATAGTTAATATATGAGCATTTTTCTCTTTGACAAGTTTAAAAATAAGAAGGAAGATTACACAGATATAATAAAAATAATGTGTTCACAAAATAGCCAGCCAAAGCTACTGTGGATAACTAGATGCATATTATGTTTTAAAAAATATTTTATTAAACAACTAATTTTAAATTGGTGCATTTTTGTAAACTAAATAACCAAGGAATGCAATTATTATAAAGGTTTCAACCACATGACTTCTAACTTCAGCTTTTTCAAAGTTTCAATTACATTCATTTTTTTTTTTTCTTTTTCTGGGCATAGTGGTAGATGCCTTTATGAGAAAGAGAAAAAGAGAGAGAGAGAATTGGTGCACCAGGGTCTTCAGCCACTGCAATTGAACTTCAGATGTGTGCCTGCTTGTGCACATGCACAGCCTTTCATATGCAACACCTTGTATGCCTGGTTTACGTGGGATCTGGAGAGTTGAACATGGGTCCGCAGGCTTTACAGGAAAGCACCTTAAACTGCTAAGCCATCTTTCCAGCCCTCTGAAGAACCATAAAACTTTAACCATCAAATTAGTACACTTATTCCTAGGCCTGATGAAAGGGAAATAGCAATTAGTAAACTTGCAAATTATTCAAAGCTGAGTAAGCTTAGCTTTTTATGAGGCGTGTTGATATTTATGTTGGGAAACAGTAATTGACAGGGTCATGTCTGCATTGAAAAGTTTTTACTTTGAATCATCAATGTCTAATGCATTGTGCTTTTTAAATCTATCACCAATTAAAATGCTGTCTGGTGCATGAAAAGTGCTAGAGGCATTTCATCAAACAGTCTGCATCATTTCTACTAAACTGTGGCCATTTAGAAGTAGCAAGTGTTGCTCATATCCAAGTGTTTTCCCAATAGATATATTTTTTTTTTATTGAGGTGGCACATGTGCCTTGTCAAAATTTTAGGTCATATCTATTTATTTCTAAGGTTGGAGAGAGAAAGAGAAATAGAAAGAGAGAGAGAGAGATGGAGAGGGAGAAGGAGATGGAAAAAGAATGGGCATACCATGGTTTCTAGCAGATGCAAACAAACTCCAGATGCATGCCACTTTGTGCATCTGGCTTTATGTGAGTACTGGGGAATCAAACCAGAGTCATTAGATTTGCAGTAAGTTCCTTAACTGCTGAGCTATCTCTCCAGCCCCTAGATCATATTTTGCTTTACATCTGGCACATTCATTCCTTGTGCAAGCTTCAGGTATCCTCCACTTCATTTTCCTTCCGTCTGTCCATCCCTCCTTCTTTTCTTTCCTTTTTTTTTCAATTTAAATGAGAAGAAAGATATTTTGTGCCCTTTGTTCCAGTGATAGAAGATTGATAATATTAGCACCAGGACTTGCCTTTCAGGCTGGAAGTTCTTCACAACATAATGGTAGTACTCTAAAAACCTGATTTACTCTGGTGATCTTTCAGTGATATTGAAAATATGGTGTTGAGATGGGAATGGAGTAGGACGTACACAAGGCTTCTTCTCTTTTCTCCCCTCAAAAGAACTACAAAACTTATTTGATATATTACTTTATTGATTTATTTGAGAGAGAGAGACAGAGAGAAAGTGGCATACAGAAAGTGAGTATGGACATGCCAGAGCCTCCTGCCACTGCAAATGAACTGCAGGTGCATGTGGCACTTTGTACATCTGGTTTTATGTAGGTACTGGAGAATTGAAACTAGGCTGTCACACTTTCAGACTTTGCAAACATCCAACTGTAGTGTTTATTTATAGTGAATAGATGAGAGAATGTATGTATGTATACACATACCCTCCTCCATTAATATATATATATTACACTGTATGTATGTATATGAATGAAATGACTGAAAGCACACAAAAATCAGACCCTAATGCATTGAGAGAGCATCCAATTCATGACATCCAATTCTCACCTCCTCTAGGACTTGATGATTAGTCCCTCATGTCTTCCCTGAAAGTAGGTGACTTTTTTGACCTTCTGTAGGATTCTCCTCAACAGTTCCTTCTGCCAGAAATAGTATTCCTTAAATATTGTGTTGTCGATGACTACTGGGATGACCCAAAAGGCAACATAGTGCTGAGAAGAAGGGATGGAGGTGTGCTCAGCACTGAAAAACCTCTGTCACACCCTCCAAGGCTCAGGGACCATTGCGGGAGAGGGGGCAGATAGAATGGAAGAGCCAAAGGAAGGGTACGACTCTTTACAATGCAACTGCCCAGACAGAGATTGGCCTCGATATCCATGACCTTGCAGTGCCTAGCAATACCTTCGCAAGACCCTCATAATAGAAGAAAAAGATGATGACATCAAATTAAAAGAGAGACTAATGGAGAAAGGGAGGGGATATGATGGAAATTGGAGTTCTAAAGGGGAATGGGGGGAGGGGAGGGAAATATCATGCGTTTTTTGTATGTAAGTATAGAAGTTGTCAATAAAAAATTTTTCATAAAAAAATAAAAAAAATATTGTGTTGTAAATGTAGACATGAGTAAAGGAGGAAATAATCGTGGAGGTCCCTAGATTGATCCTTGAAAACATGATCTGATGGCCATACTTACATCATGAAGTACAAAGCCACAAAGATTCTGCATACTTGCTTTACTCATTCAAAAAATATATAAATTGTACTTACTAAAGTAAAATATGTTCACATTTTAATAGCAGTATAATTGCTGATCATAAAAAAATTCAGAGGAAAAGATATGTTGTAAAAGTTTCATAATTGTGCACATCTACAATAGATGGCACAGTGTGATTCATAACTATTAGTGGGAATAATTGAACCACAGCAGAAAATATCTTCTTCTATATTGGAGTATTTTTTCCAAATCATGGATGCTATTAAAATGGCAAAAGTATCCCTATAAAATTTTATTTTTGAAATATGTCGTAGTTTACATTCAAATAAAATCTAAACAAAGGGATGGGAAGATTGTTCAGTGGAGAACTTCTAGCCTGGCTTTAACTCCTTAACATGCACAATTAAGTTGGATTCAAAAAAGTGGTGCAAGCATCTGGAATTCATCTGCAGTGACAAAGGACCCCAGTGCTCCCCCCCCCATTCACACACCACACACACAAACACACATATGGGCAAATAAATAAATAAAAATATTAAACACAGTTTCTTAATTCTCAAAACATATTTCACTGTGAACAAATAAACTTATAGAGTATCTTTTGGGGCAATCATTTTCCCTAGATGCACATAATTACTAAGCAATCTCCCAGTAACTACAAATTTCCCAACACTTGTTGACTCAGGAAAGAATACTGACTAGCAATGATGGGGAACAAATGTTCAACAGCAAATTTCAGTTGACTCATGGGAAAAAAAATGTTGTCTTTGAAGAAACAGAGTTAATTAAACATACAATAAGGAAAACTTTATTCTATTACAATTTTAAAAGTTAGCAAAATATGAAGCGGCCCATGTACCATCTCTCTCTTTTTTTGAATTCATGCTTCATTTTCATTATACAATTCAAATAAGTCATTTACTGGCCCAAAGTGGATAACAGAGGTGTGTGTATAACATAAAAGAACATCTGTTAGTAGGTCTCTCCTGAAAGAAATGGGCAGGGCAAATGCTTACTTCTTTTAGAATTAATTTGATAATGAACACTCTGAATCCTCAGAAGGCTGTATACAGAAGAGTACAGCATGTCAAGGCAGAGGGGAAATTTCAATGCAAATTAATAGGCTGATGTTAATAAGATGCAGTGCTAATGACTCCTGTACTAATTGCTAATATCAGCATCATACAGTGGGACAATTTCTGAACATATTCAAGTACACAAAAGAAAATAGACAGGTCTGTTTACTATTAGTTACATCACTAGGAGAAAGAACAGTAAGTCAGAGGATGAGGGAACCCTTGCCTGGGTTCTTTTCAACATCCTTCCCCTGAGAGAACTGCTCTATTTCCAAAAATGAGTTATGAGAAAAATGAAAACTATAGGCTGTACTTAGAAATCAGGTGCAATTATCCTATTAGCAACTGAAATCGTTTTCAAATCAGGAAAGGCTTAATTTAAACTTAAGTCTAAGGTAATTGGACAGACTATTTGCTAGTAACTAGACTCTTTTTATGGCAATGGCCAATTCTCCAGTGCTGTAAACATAATCTACATTTCAGCATTATTACTGCACATCAACTGAAAATCTCTGGCTTAAGAAGATTTTTTGGGCTAATTTAAGTAATGCCTAAATAGAATCTAGAAATTGCTCTGAATCCCTTAGTACAAGTGATTGGAATTGAGGTTATTCACTTGACAGAAATATCTTTTTCATAAAAGATTTTTATTGTCAAATATAATCATCTCAAATAGAATAGACAGTTAATAAATGACTCTTAATGGTAATGACAGGCAGTAAGTAGAGAGAATAAGAACATTATGTCTGTGTGTATTAGGCTGTTATTCAGAAGTTGCTTGATGCTCTACTTTTCACCTAATTATGAAGAAGAAAGAACCTATAAGATCTATTCAGATATCAATGACTAATATTGTTTTAAACTTTTTTGTATGTCTATTCTAAGATTCTTTGCATCTTTTCAAACAGGATGTTGAGCAGTGGGGAAAAAAAAGAATGTAAACCATGTGCCTCTAAATAGTAGAAATAGAAGATGCATTTGTATTATATTTTCCAAGTGCCATAGGACAACTTCTATTTTGTTTATATTGACTATCTTGCTTTCTGATTACAAGGTAGTTTAGTGGACTCTGGTCCTGAGTTCGACAGAATAAGTAATGTCCTGTCTTTCTCATAAAAGCAGCTGTACAACCTGGACATCAGTTACAAATGGCTTTGATTGTCCCTTCCAAAATTCATGTTGAAATTTGGTGATCACTGTGACAATGTTAGGAGGACGAGTTTTGAAAGATAATAGAGCCAGGTAGGATTAATGGTTATGTTAGTTACCTTCTCATTGCTGAGACAGCATACTTGTCAAAAGTCAGTTTAAGGCCAGAAGAGTTTATTTCAACTCATAGTTCCAGGTTATAGTCTAGCACTGTGAGGAACGTGTAGTGGCAGAAGCTGGAAGCAGCCCTGTAACAGTCAGACTACAGTGAGGAAGTATGGGGCAGTGAATGCTAATGCTCAGCCAGCTCTCTTCTTTTTATACAGTCAAGGACCCGACACACAATTTGAGTCAATTAACACAATTAACCTAATCACTACACTTCTCATCTGTCTGCCCAGAGGCTGACCTAATCTAAACAAGCCTTCCTAGTGGGGGGAGAGGGGTGATTCTTGATTCTGTCCAGTTGACCATATAAACCATCATGATTCATAAAAGAGTAAGACTGACCCCAAATTTTCTGTAGTTCCACCTGTCACCACATGCATAAGCAACAAGAAGACCATCACTGCATGCTCGAGTCAGAATCATGGAATTCTCTGTTCAAGATCTATAAGCAAACAAATTTCTGTTCTTCATAAATTACCCAGTTTGGGGTAAATTATTACAGGAACATGAAATAAACTAACTCACCAAATATAGAAAAACTATATGAAAATTCTTTTAATATTCTGACTAGAGCTAAAAGTAGACACATGTCCATGAATGGATGATGACATAAACAAAGCATGTATGCCCATCATAAAAATACAATTCAACTAGAAAAGGAAGGGAATTCTAATATCTACAGCATACATGAACCTTGGGAATGTTATGCTGAGTGAAATAAACCACTTACAAAAAGTAGCAATTACCAAATGAGACATGAAGTAACCCTGACAGTTAAACTCAGAAAGATAGAAAACAGAAAGTTGATTGCCAGAGGCTGGGATAAGGAGGAAACGATGAGTAGCTGTTTAACAGGTAAAGTATGATGGGAAAAGAAAATGTATGCTAATGGCAACATGACAGATGTCAAAACATTTACCAAAGACTAATGCAGATATGAAAATGATAAAAATGCTTCCATAGTTAAGGGTGAAGACCTGAAAGCAAAATTGGAAGAAAAGTTTTGACAAGGCAATGAAAATTAATTGAAATTTTAGAACTGGAGAAAATATAGTAGGAAAATCTCACTGGATAGGTTCAGAAGCAAAACCTAAGTGGCCGATGACTCATTGGAATATAAAACATCAATAGAAATCATTCCACTGAACCATGGAGAACAATTCCTAAGCATTTCTAAAGCACTAAATGGAACTCAGGGACCTGTGAGACAACAGAAATTAATCTGCATATCACTGGATTCCCAGATTGTAGGCAGCCTCTGAAGCTGGGAACTTTAAGAAACAGGTTCTCTCCTGGAGTTTCAAAAGGAAAGTATCCATGTGTGAGACTGAATTTAGACTTCGACTTCTAAAGCTGTGAGGGAGCAAATTTATTATGTTTTAAGCCATGAAATCCATAGTCATTTGCTGCAGAGTAGGTATGAAACTAGCGCAGTTGTATGCTGTAGGAGTCTACTTATCGAAAGGATAGAAACGAGATGAAGTGATTCCAAGTATTTGAGCTACAGAGTGTGTATGATTGCAAAGAAATAACCCTAAGGAGATTTCTTGGGAAAATTTGGACTAAAATTGTGAATGGAATTGTTCTTTAGCCTCATGATGGTAACTGTGCAATGGGCCTAGGTAGACATTGACATTTATAGGACTGTAGTTTTATGAAATACATTTTTATTATTTGCTAATTTAACCCCCAAAACAAAATAACTACCCCAACTCTATCCAATGAGGGAAATAAAGAAACTAACCTCTGAAAGTTTCATCCATGCGTAAGAACCTGTTTGAGACAGTCTCAGCAATCGTCTTATTCCTTTAACCTAACTTAATTTTCAGCCATAGAAACACAAGGACTCACTTATAAGATAGCTGAAATTATGTTCCAACTGAGTGTGTTATGACATAAATTTAATTTCATAAAGAAAAAGCATGTAGGGCATGATTGTGCCAGGCAGACAACATAAGGCTCTGAGGTGCTCTCTGTGCAAGTCTCTGAGGTGCAGAAAATAAAGCCAGGCTGACTCTGTATCCCACCAGAAAAATATCTGCTTGCCCATGTTTACTGATGCTTGATTCATAGTAGCTAGGAAATGGATTCAGCCTAGGTGTCCATCAACTGATAACTAGATGATAAAAATGTGGCACATACACCAGGGAGTTTCATTGAGCCCTTTAGAAAAACAAAATTATGAAATGTTCAGGAAAGTTAATGGAACTGGAAAGCCTTTTATTAAGTGAGTTAATCCAGGTATTGCAGGACAAATGCAACTTGCCCTCTCTCATATGTGAATCATAGCTGAGAATCTTATATATATGGTTACTATGGTGAGTGTAGGTAGATGCCAAGGAACTATAAACATGCTTTAAGAGAGAAGGTTTGGAAGTAACTGTTCTTAAATGGTATCAAAGTCAAAAGGGGGATATTAAGAGTGGAGAGTGAAAACAGGGAGGGGGACAGGAAGATGGGGAAAAGGAAAAGAAGTATAATAAGTGGTAAGAAATAAAATAAAAATAAATTTCCCATTAATTTTGTTATCAATTTGTGATCCTTGCCTGAAAATTTGCTACTCTAGTCATATTTTTATTTTCTTATGGTATCACTATTTTTCTATTACCATTATTTTATATTTATCATTATTTTTTCAACTTATTAGACAAAGGCTGCAAATGAATCCTAGATGAATATGCCACTTTGTGCATCTGGATTTAGGTGTGTACTGGGAAATTGAACTTTATTTATTTATTTATTACCTATTCTACCATCCATGATGATAGAAGACAGAAATTGGCTAGGCAGTCAGGGTAAGAGAACTCAAAAAAGAATGATTATTTTTTTGTTCCTTGACTAAAAGCAGCAAATGTCACTAAACTTAAAGAAACCTGGATGTTCCACTTGCACAGCAAGATTTCTAGATTAAGCTTTCAGCCCTCCTAGAGGACAGAAACTCTGTTCCTTACCTAAGATCACTGGCAAAGCTATTATCTGTTTTTTTTTTTTTCTTCTTAGTAACTTTCCAACTTGGTCTTCCTCATATAGCCACTCCTATTAAAAACCCCAGATATAATTAGGGGGCAGTTGGTTTCCCCCATAACAGACATGCCACTATTACACCCATTGGCATGCTCACCAAACTGCCCAGTAAGCACTTCTCTTAATGTCCATACCCATATATTAATGCTACTCTCACTTTTGGTTAGAAAGCTTCTCTTTTCAGATGGTGGTGACCTTGGGATGACTCAGAAGGCACCATGGTGCTGAGCAGATGGTACAGAGGAGTGCTCAACACTGAAACATCTCTAACACACCTTCCCAGGCTCAGGGTCCATTGCAGAAGAGGTGGTAGAAAGAATGTAAGAGCCAAAGGAAGGGTAGGACTCCTTACAATGTGCTCCTCCAGACACAAAATGGCCTGGATATCCATGATCTTACCATGCCTGACACTATCTACACAAGACCTTCATAATAGGAGGAAAAGATCATGACATCAAAATGAAAAGAGAGACTGATTGAGAGGGGGAGGGGATATGATGGAGAGTGCAGTTTGAAAGGGGAAAGTGGGGGGAGAGAGGGAAGTACCATGGAATATTGTCTACAATTAAGGAAGTTGTCAATAATAAAAAAAAAAAACAAAAGGCAGGCCAAATGATTGAATGGGTGCAATAGTGGCATGTCTGCTCTGGGGGAAACGAACTGCTCTCTAATTGGACTGAAGGCCTGCTCTACAGGAGGAAATACATAGTCAAAAGTCTATGGCAGGGGAGGTCACGAGCCTTAGCGGTATAAAGCCTGCTCTTGTCTGGCTAAATGTATATATTATTCCCACCAAACTGCCCTGAAATCACTACACTTAATGTTCATATTTATATATTATTGCTACTCTCACTTCTGGTTAGAGAAGCTTCTCTTTTCAGATGGCAATGACCACTGGGATGACCAAAAAGCTACATAGTGCTGAGAAGAAGGGACAGAAAAGTGTTCTACACTGAAACATCTCCATCACACCCTTCAAGGCTCAGGGTCCACTGTGGAAGAGGTGGCAGAAAGAATCTAAGAGACAAAAGAAGGGTAAGACTCCTTACAATGCAACTGTCCTTACAGAAATTTGCCTTGATATCCATGACCTCGCAGTGCCAAGTAATATCTTCACAAGACCCTCATAAAAGGAGAAAAAGATGATGACATCAAATTAAAAGAAAAACTAATGGAGAGAGGGAGGGGATATGATGGAGAGTGAAGTTCTAAAGGGAAATGGGGAGAGGGAAAGGAAATACCATGGTTTATTGTATGTAAGTATAGAAGTTGTCGATAAAAAAAAGAGAGAGAAGAAAAAGATAAAAGAAAAAAAAAAAACCCAGATCTGACTCTTTGGATTTCTCAACACCTCTTGCTTCTCTGAGAAAGAGCTCAACCTTGCTTCCTTCTCTTATGTTCTAGGCTTAAAGCCCCTTCTCTTTGTCTTCTTAAATCTGTAAGCCGTGATAAAATATTTCTGAACCTTATCTTCTGGTCCATGGATTTCATTCTTTGAATTCATAGGACAAGGATCTGGGAACACCCCAAATTATAGGTGCATTGGTGTGTGAGGGACCCAAAATTCCTGTATCAATGATTGGATGTTAATGGACCCAATATTGTGCAGGCAATAATAAACATTGTGAAGTCATGAATGCATAGTCATATCATGTCTGAAAGACAGCATTTCAGAAGGCCTCTTCTCTTACATTTTTCATCGCTTCTATAATGTTCACTGAACTTTGGCAGGCATAATACAGATGTTTCATTTAGCCCTGTGCTTTCAACAGTCACGTATTCTAGCACTTTGACAAGTTTTTTTTTTCTCCCCATTAGACTGGCAATATTTTATTTTGAAATCAGTTTTATCTGGTATTAATTTGACCATTTCCAGCTTTCTTTTTTATTGAGAACCTTGTGATATGAACATATTGGTCATATTCCTATTGCATTGTACTCTTATGATCCTTCTCCCTTCCCTCTTTCAATTCAGGGCTTTCCTCCATTGGGTTATTGGTATTGACTGTGGGGTCATGGAAGTACCAGTGAGTCTTTGTGGGGCAGGGAAAATGCTATAGAGTACACATGCCAATCCTGTATCCCTTACATTCTTGACTCTCCCTCCTCCACAATGTTTATACTTTTATATTTTAATAATTACTTTAGGGACCCTGACAGGATAGCAAACACCTGTTATTCCAGTGCTCAGGAGACAGAGGCAAGAATACTATGAACTGGAGACAAGGCAGGCTACAAAGGGATACCCTGATTTAAAATTATAAAATAAGGCCTGGTGTGGTGGTGCATGCCTTTAATGCTAGCACTCAGGAGGCAGAAGTAGGAGGATTGCTGTGAGTTCGAGGCCACCCTGATTCCAGGTCAGCTAGGGCTAGAGTGAGACTCTACCTTGAAAAACCAAATATATATAGATTATATATTAATATTTTAAGATAATTAATAAAAATAACTCGAGATGAAATCTACACATCACATAGTTTTCTCATTTAAAGTGCTTCTTTTGTGTATACAAAGAGTTGTATTAAAATGCTTCAATCTTCCAAATAAAACACAACACCTGTTCACATTCAATCAATTCTCTGGCCCAATCATTAAACAAGCAATAGTATACCTGTTTTCCCATAATTTTCCTACATTGTCATTTTTTCTAACTTAGAACATACAGTATTTGGACTTTGTGACTAGTTTCCTTCTGTTAATAAAATGTCTTCATGATCCATCCACAGTGTAGAACATCAGTGCCCATTTATTTCCATGGATGAATATCTTCTTGTAAGATGAATTAGCTTATCATTACAACTGTGGTGAATTACTTTGAACTTGATGGCTTGAAACAGCATGGTCATTAACCTAGGGTTCTGTAAGTTACAAGCTCAGTATGTTTCACTTGCCTGAAATCAAGGCGTTTAGCAGGGCTGCAAGTCCCTTCTGGAGGCTTTAGGGGAGAATCCATGTCCTTATTCCCATCCTATACTTTCTTCAAGAAGTTACCCGTTTTCTGTGGATCCTCACCCTCTCTTGCTCTTTCTTTGGAGCAAATAAAGCTAATGGTTATCCCATTATGTCATTGATTCTTCGGATTCTGTCAATTTGAAGGTTCTTTGACATTATATGGGGCTGTCCCTGCTCTTTTAGGATCAAGCTGTCCTTAGTGTCCTTAGCTTACACCTGTATCATATGGTTTACTGTAGATTTCAGCATAGGTGAAGTATCTTGGTTTTAGGACACACACATATTGGGGATGTTCTTTATTCTAGTATCCTATTAGAACAATTTACAATGATTCACCCATTCATCACAGTAAGGACCCTTAAGCCATTTAAATGCTTTGCTTATTATAATACATCTCACCTTTCATGTACATAGATTTCAATTTACCTGACTTATACCACATGTACTTGCTTGGGAATACAGTTATTCTATATTTAGCTTTTTGAGGAACTGCCAAATATTTATTAAATCACTACACTATTTTACATTTTCACCAGCAATTCATGTGGGCTCCAATTTCTCTTCATCCTCATTAATACCATTTCTTGTCTTTTCACTGTAGCAATCTTTCATTTTTCCTTTGGGCTAGTGTTTGTTTGAATATGCATGTGAAGGCTAGAAGACAACCACAGGAATGACATCCACCTCCTATGAGATAAGGTGTCTCAGTGGTATGGAGCTCACCAATTAGACTAAACTGGCTGTCCAGCCACTCCCTAAGTCCTCCTGTCTCTGCCTCCCCAGTGCTGGCTTCACAGGCATATGGCACCACACCCAGCATTTGTCCATGTGTACTGGGGATCAAACTCAGATCCTCGTGCTTGTGAAGTTGCCACTTTACTGACTGAGCTATTTCTCTAGCTCTATTTCCATTGTTTTACATTTATTTAATACTTATATGAAATGAGTTCCTTTGAACAGCATGAAAACACACCTTGTATATGTGTGCATATAAATATATTTGAATACCAAGTGCTATGCTAATCTTCTCTGTATTATTCCAACTTTAGTATACAATGTGTGTATTCTATAATATTTTTACTTGTGTCGATTCTTACTACACTTGGTACCGTAGGGCAAAAGAAATCCTTACAATTTAATATTTCTGAAACTTCCATTCATTAACTATTTCTTGTATGAACAAATGAAGGTTTGTTTCAGAGGATCCCTATACATTTGTTTGTGTATGTGTTGTGTGTGCCATATGCAGGTATGTGCAATGCATATGCCTCATGCACATGCATGCAAATCCCAAAGGAAAATGTCATGTGTCCATCAA
Source organism: Orientallactaga bullata (assembly GCA_004027895.1). Lineage (NCBI taxonomy): Eukaryota > Metazoa > Chordata > Mammalia > Rodentia > Dipodidae > Orientallactaga > Orientallactaga bullata. Next base: position 5,125 of record PVKW010041719.1, on the reverse strand, counting down.
AATTGCTCATCCACAAGTTTACTTCAGACAGTCCCTCCCTGAAGCCTAAGCAGCCACTTTTGGTCAGACTGACCCCAGAATTCTGTAGTATCTACTTCATGGAGACCTGGGGTAACAGTGAAAGTGGCTATGCCCAGAAATTTATGTGGGTTCTGGGGAAAGAAACTCATGGAGGATTAAGCCCTCATGTTGGTGAAGCATTCTCGCATATACAGAGTCATCTCCACAGTCATTTCTATATAAATGTTATGTGGAGAGTTTCCAACATGATTGCATATTGTCTTTTTTTGTTTTGTTTTGTTTTTTCAAGGTAGGGTCTCACTCTAGCCTAGGTTGAACTGAAATTAATTATGTAGTTTCAGGGTAGCCTTGAACTCATGGTGATCCTCCTACCTCTGCCTCCCAGGTGCTGGGATTAAGGCATGTGCCACCATGCCCGGCTCTATATTGGCTATTTTTTTAAACATTATATGACAATTTGCCTATATATGTGCCTAATGTAGTTTCATCAGATAAACTCCCCATTAATTTCTTTTGACTCCGTCCCCTTTCTGCTGAACACTTTCTTCTTTTCAACCAGTCACTCTTCAGTTTTGGTGTCATTCTTTTTGCCCTCTTTCATCATGCATGACAACATGTTGATGAACACAATATAATGCAGGTAATGACAGCCACTGTGAGGTCTTGAATATACCAACCCCTTTTTTCCCAGAAGACCACATTTCAAAACAACCTTTCCCTTCCTTCACTGTCTCTTACGTTCACTCCACCAACTCTTCCACAATAGTCCCTGGGCTTTGGAGGGTGTGATACAGAGAAACCTCATTTAATGATGAACACCCAACTGTCACTTATGAGTGCATTAATGATTTGGGGGTTTTCCCAAGTAGTCACCATCTGAAAGAATATCTTCCCTAACCAAAAAGAGAGTGCCATTATTCGATGTACATAAGCATAAAGATTTATAAGGCAATTTGTTGGGCAAAATATATACATTTAGCCAAGCAACAACAGTTCCTGATAGGGCTTATGACCCTTCCAAGAATAGGCTTTTGACTAGGATTTCAGTTTCAGGCATGAAATCCCTCCCATAGAGAAAGATTGAAATCCAATCAGAGAGAAGTTGGTTACCTTCATAGCAGACATATCACCAGTACACTAGAGAGCTCTTTTTTTTTTTTTTTTTTTTCAGGCTGTCTGGCCAGCTGTGAAGTTTACAGGGTCAACTGCTTGTTAAGACTGCTGATGACTTTCCTCCACAGCAGGTTGCATGGCACTCTCCAGAACCATGGTGGCTAGTCATCAAGAAGGAGGTGTCTAGCTCAGATCCAGCTTGATTTCTCAATGTCTTTTGCCCTAAGCATGTGGTGGCTTCAGCAATAGGGTCCTATGAGGGTATCAGCAGCCACGGTGGAATCATGAATGCACCAACCGATTCATGTCAGAACAGTTCACCAAAGCATGCCTTCCCATCCTGTAGCTCTTACATTCTTTCCGCCCCTTTTCTGCAGTATCCCCTGAGCTTGGAGGGTGTGATAGATATCTAGTTTAGTGTGGAGCTCTCTGCACGGCCTCTTATTTTCTAACCTGATCACTTCTATATATATATTTAGAAGGCATTTGATGGGCATGTCTTATTTTAGCGACATAAAAGAAGAAGCTTCCCTCTGAGATCTATGCCCTTCCAAGGCATAGGCTTTTGACTTGGTTCTCAAGACTAGACACAGGTTCCCCCCCACTGAGTAGACCTCATATCCAATCAGAGAGCAGATGAGCACTCCCAGACCTTATTTCCACTATTGCACTCATGGGTACATCTTGCCTGGCTGGTTGGTTTTGTAGCATGGAGGATCGACTGTGTTATAGTTACCTTTTTGTGGCTAGAAGAAACACCTGAGCAGAAGCAGTTTGTGGTGGAAAAAGAGTTTATGTCAGGGCTATAGATTCCATGGGAAGCTTCATCATGACAGAAGAAACTGGCTTACTTCACCATACTGTCATAGTCTGCAATGATAATAGCTAGCATGAGCAAGCACAAGCTGACTCTGAACATGTCTCTGACTGGACTCAGGGTTTTCTCTGAGTGACACAACTCCTCTAGCAGGGCTCAGCCTGCTAGTGACAAGGTAGGAAGCTTAACAAAAATTATCTGAGGCTATGAGGCTATTTATATTAAAACCACCACAAACTGCTTGTTCAGGCTGTCGCTGACTTTTATCACCAGCAGCTCACATGGCAGGCACAGCACCATGGCATCTTACCTTTATGATGATGCCTTCTATCTAAGCTCCAGCTTCAGTTTTCAGTGTCCTGTGACTGAAGCCTATAGTATCTTTAGCAATAGGGTTTTAACATATCATTGTGCTAGGTGACCAAGCACTTTGTCAATGACCTTCATTGTTTTGGGGACCTTTGTGGGTCTCCTTGACCAACAACTCTGGCTTCTTGGGGTGACCCAACTTAGGCACTGGGATTTACCTGTAACAACCTATGACTTCGGGGTATAGATTCATTCACCCTATAGGGGACTTCTCCCCAAATACTCTCTCTCTCTCCTATTCACACTCTCTTTTTAATAATGCATCTTTTAATTGGCTAATAAATAAGTAGGTTTCTCTAGTACTTATTCATACTGTTTTTAGTTTGTGGTATCCTTCCCACTCCATTTCCTCCCTTTCCCCTGTCCCCACTTAGACCTTTTGACCGCTTGTATTCTGTCCCTCCACTTGTCTGCACACTATCCCCTCCCCTAATCCCTCCTCACTTCTCTCCTGTCTCCAAGCTTCATTCTAGCTTCCTGACCACCATGACTTCTGATGCTTACTACAACTGACAAACAAATCTAACTATTCCAAGGTGGGATCTGTTGAAACAAAGCATGTAGAAAGCCAATTTTATGATGGATTCTTATTCTTATTCTTATTATTCTGTGGAGTTCTTATTATTAGTCCTGTGTTCAATGTACAGCTGGACAGATTTTCTCCTATTTGGTGGCTATCTCATTGCTTGATTAAGAATGTCCTTTGATGTATAATAGCTTGTTACCTCATGAGTTCCCATTGGTCAATGATTGGTCCTATTTCCTGAGTAAATGGAGTTCCATTTAGAAAATACATTTTTCTACTTTTTAAAATATTTTGTATTATTTATTTGAGATAGAAAGAGGCAGAGAGAAAGACACACACACACACAGAGAGAGAGAGAGAGAGAGAGAGAGAGAATGGGCACACCAGGGCCTTCAGCAACTGCAAACAAAATCCATACACATGTACCACTTTGTGCATCTGACTTATATGGGTCCAAGGGATTAGAATCTGGGTCCATTGGCTTTGCAGGCAAGCACCTTAGAAAATTCTTTTTTATACCTATATGTTGAACATTTTCTCCTACCTTATCCTCTAGTAGTTTCAGTACTCAGGTCTGGCATTACAAACTTTGATCCATTTGGAGTCAATTCTTGTGCATGGGGAGATCTATATTAACTTTTCTACACATACATACATACACACACACACACACACACACACACACACATCCAGCTTCAATTCTTTAAATGTTATCATTTCTACACTGAGTATTTTTGGTGTTTTTGTCCAAAACCAGTTATGGTTGCTATATTTTTATTCTCAGACTAGAATACTAATGGTATGAGTAACCCGATCTGCTGAGTTCATCTGCTATGTTAATGTATTTGTAGGAAATTAACAGTGGTCATTTTGAGTTCAGTAATTTCATGCAGGTAAACAAGGATGGTATGAAGTCTGCTAGAATTTGTCACTTAGCAGTAGGAAAAATTTACATTTACATTACAGTCCACCTTACTGTGGACTAGGATAAGGACTTGTGTTGACTTTGAAAAAGGGGGGTGACACATGTATTTGGAAAAGGAAAGTGAGAAAGTGTTGGTTCCACAGACTTGGGAGTTTGTTGGGGATATAGATGTTTATCTAGATTGGAAAGAGAAGAAAAGTATAAGAATTGTACATGGGAAGAGCAATAGATCACAATAGTTTACTGGGTGGAGAAAAAAATATAGCACCTAAAAATCCAGTTGAACAATATACAAATACAGACAAAACCAGCTTGGAATAAATATGTGTGAGTGGAGATTACAAAGGGGTGAAGAACACTAAATTGAGTATGGTGGCTCATGCCTTTAGTCTTAGCACTCAGGAAGCTGAGAAGAAAGATAGTCTTGAGTTTAATGCCATCCTTGCCTGCAGTGTGAGTTCTAGGCCTGAGGTATACTGAAACCCTGCCTCAGAAAAGAAAGGCACAAAAAGACTTAAAAAGCACTAATAATTGCAAAAACTCTAATAATATGATTCTAAATATGTAAAGCACAATGAATGTATATTAGATCTAACAAGTTAGTATTTCTTTCATGATGGAATGGGTTTTGAATTCTTACCTTCCCTGCAATATTTCCTTAGTAAACCGCCCTGATACAGGAGGTGTTATTGGCCTTTCCAGTTCAAAACTGCATACCCAGATTTGGGCTCTGTATTGCTTCAGTGTAATTCTCCCCAGTTGCCTTTTGGGATGAGTTCCTCTCTCCCCTACAATGAGTTGTGTAGATGGTTCCCTCTTTGGTGCACTATGGGTTTATCTCTGCCTTGCATCAGCTTGCTTGGAGGCTGCACAATGGAAGAATAAAGGGAATTGTTTGGCACCCTGCAGTCTTGGGGGAGCTGGGGTATTGGGGTGGGGAGGTTCTGAAACGCTGTCTGTAGGTGTTCTGAAAGAGCTTCCCTGGTCTCCTCTTCTTCAGGTTCTTTTGCTTTTGCAAGGTTGGCGTAAGTGGGACGAATTCCTTCCTTACAATTCCAAGGCCCTTGCTGGCTCAGGCAGGGAAGAGTGAGTCACATTGCTTCTCCATGTCATTCTTTGTTTTGCAGCTCACCTGAGAGCTTTGGGACCCACTCATACAAGTCTGAACTTTCCCTCCTGCTGATGCGCAATATGTTTGTCAACATTTTAATTCCATCTGTTCATTTGGGCACAGCTGTTTATCAATCCTGTAATTCCTGCCTTCTTTCTCCCAAATCAGTGTTGTCTGATGTAGTAACGAGGCCATTTCTTTTAGAATTGGCATAAGCTACTGATCATTTGGCATGCACCATGA
>PVKW010041718.1:0-17859 GCA_004027895.1 Orientallactaga bullata | reverse complement strand
CCAGGGTCCCAACCCAAAGTGACCAGCCCTGAGCAAATGCCTTCTTGGACACGTCACTCCCCCCCCCCCCATGTAGACTGATGTCCCTGTGTCCGTGTGTCCTCTCAGTCTGTGTGCCTAAGTGTGAGTCTTTTCATCTGTAAACTGGACTTGCAATGTCTGGCAGAATGATGTAGTTATGTGCTCAGGTTTGAGATCTGGAGGTGCTTCCTATCCACACCCCCTCTCCCTCACCCCTCACCCCCAGCTCACCTTAGGATAGTAGAGATGGCAGACCTCGCCCAAGTCCTTGCCTGTCACCACACCTAGTCGGGCAGCCAGTCGCTGGCAGAGCAAGCCCAGCACAGTGGCCCACAGCAGCACCCAGAGTAGCTGGGAGGAGGCAAAGGGCTCTTCAGACAGAGGAGAGGATGGGAGGGTGGAGGGAAAGACCACCCTTCTGCAGCCTCCATTCTGGTGGAGGGGACTGTCCTAAGGACCTTTTCCTGCCCTACTTGAACTTGACGCTTGTTCCCGTGAAATCCATCTGTGCAGTTTGCCATGACAAGCTGGGATCTCCACCCTTTTAGATAGGTCACCTCCCTCCCTCCCCACAAAGCCATCACTCAGCCCTCCCTGCCCCTCCGACTCAGCACTTTGAATCCAGCTACAGCGCCAGCCTGAAGGTCCGACTCAATGTTCCCTGGGTCCAGGAAAGCGATGCTCATGAGAAAGCCAGGTCCTGTGAACGCCCACAGCTTCCGAAGGCTGAATGTGCCCTGGGGGTGTGAGCAAAATGCGGGGATCCTGGGTACTGGGGTGGTTGTTGCTAGCCTTGGCTAGCCCCATTCTCCCCCCCGCCAAAAAAAAGCTGAGCCTCAGAAGGCTCATAGCCCAGGCTGACCAGCTTTGCCCTCCATCACCCACCCAGTGTTGCCTCAACCTTTGGAGCTCCTGGAAGGGCACTGGGTAGAGGAACTAGTGGGATGTGCTGAGTCACTCTGGCTCTGCTTTCTGCGTGTGTGGGTCACGTTCAGCAGCCTCAGCAGCGACCTGAACCTGACCCCCGGCAGGCTTGACCCTGCAGACTTTCCCTGATCCAACTCCTCCCTTCCCAAACCCTTCTGGGGACCACAGGGCCTCTTCCTCTCTGGGAACCACTGAGGGCACAGTACTCTCACCTCGTCCCAGTTTGGGTCTCTGCATGTAACAATCTGCTAAGGTTGTGACAATGCAAAGTGACAGCATCCTAGAGTCTGCCCTTCCCCCTGTGCCCTTTCGCGGGTGGTCTTCCCTCTAAGGCTAATCTACATTCCTTCCAGGATCAATCAGATAACTACAGAGTGCCCTAGTTAAATACTGGGGACAAGAAAGAGCCAAGGAGGTAAAGGGAGGGGACTTGAGGTGGTCCCAGGAGATGCCCCTCCCCAGCCTGTGAGACCCTAGAGGATTCTGACCATCCGGGAACTCCCCTGCCTTTAAGTTCCCTGTATTCCCACCGGTTCCGTGCAGCCTGGGATGGGAATCTTCTCGCTCAGGTAGGTCTTCTGGGGAGGCACTTGGGGAGGCACTTGCCGAGGCGCTGAGCCAGATGAGCTGGAGATGGAGCCATAGCTGGATCTACTCCGCCTCTGGGGGCTCTTGTCACCTGTGAAGGTCCGCAAAGTGAGCACTCCACTTCTTTCTACAGCCCAGGCTTCAAGCTACCTGCCTCTTCTCCTACCTTCTCCTGTCCGAATAGAGAAGTAAAGTTCCTTGGTCACCATCGTAAGCCCATCACCTCCACCCTTTGACCAGCTATTCCAGATGTGTCAGCAGCTCAGGCTTCAGAGCCTCTTGCTTCCCTTGTGAGCACAAAGCCTTCCAAATCCTGCCTCAAGATTTATGAGACAGGGCTGGAGAGATGGCTTAGCGGTTAAGGCGCATGCCTGTGAAGCCTAAGGACCCCGGTTCGATTCTCCAGGTCCCACGTAAGCCAGATGCATAAGGGGGCACATGCATCTGGAGTTCGTTTGCAGTGGCTAGAAGCCCTGGTGCGCCCATTCTCTCTCTCCCCCTCTCTGTCTCTAATAAATAAATAAAAATAAAAATCTTTTTTAAAAAAAAAGATTTATGAGACACGGGGCTCCGAGAAGGAAAAGTAGATAGGCCATCAGGTCTGTCCCTCAGCTTCATGTCCTACCTCCTCTATCAGCTCCAGTCTCGAGAAGAACCAAACCCCAGGGTGTCTAGACCAGGGCCTTCTTGCCTCCTAAAATCCCCCCCAGACCTACTTTCCATCATCTCACCCCCTGTGAATCATGCTGTCCCTAGATGCCCCTGCTCACGTATCATGGTGACATCGGTGTCAATCGGTTAGTCTCTGTGTGTGATGTCCAGGCCGCCTCGCTCCCCAGCCTGTCCGCCTCTCTGAGTGCTGGTGAGAATGAGTGGGGGAGCCCACACCTTTCTCATCCTTGCCGGTCTTCTGACTCTACATCACCGTGTGCATACTTATACACTCACATACTTGGTTGCAAAACCCTCTCCAAAGGCAGAAGTGGCCAGCTCTGGCGGAAGGGGTTGGTCTCCCACAGTTTAGACCTTTGTTCCCCTTCTAGCAATCCTATGCATCACAATGACTCTGGCCTTGTTTCAAGCACCCCGTGTTCTTTGCTTCCCAAATTAGCTCTGATTTCAGACGTTTCCTGCCATTTGAGTATTGATGTTCATATGATAGCTCCCCTCCCCCATGACCACACACTTAATGTGCACACACATGCACACGTGCCATCATGCCTTTCTCTTCACTCTGGAGTCTAAGGGGGGAAGGTGAGAGTCCTCCTGGCTGTGGGCTTGTAAGGATCTCAGAAGAGAAGATCTTCCAGGCCTTGCCACTGGTCAGATATTAGAGATTTGAGCCAAGAAAGGGGTCCTGGGTTCTGGAACTGCCTGTGATTCACCTGAGATTGCCACCAGATCAAGTCCCTCTAGGAAACCAGGCGTGGTGATTCACTCCTTTAATCATAGCACTCAGGAGGCCAAGGTAGGAGGATCGCCATAAGTTTGAGGTTACCCTGAGACTACATAGTGAATTCCAGGTCAGCCTGGGCTAGAGTGAAACACTACCTTGAAAAGCAAAAAAAAAAAAAAAAAAAAAAAAATCCCTTTAAGAACTCATTTCTCTTTTTAAAAGATTTTTTTTTTATTGACAACATCCATAAATAAAGATAATATACTGGGCTGGAGATATGGTTCAGTGGTTAAGGAGTTTGTCTGCAAGGCCTAAGGACCCAAGTTTGATTCCCCAGTACCTATGATAAGACAGATATACCAGGTGGCACAGGCATCTGGAGTTCATTTGCAGTGGCTGGAGGCCCCAGAAAGCCCATTCTCTATCTCTCTATCTGTCTTTCTCTCTCAAATAAATATTTTTACTACTATTATTATTATTATTTTGGTTTTTCGAGGTAGGGTCTCACTCTAGCCCAGGCTGACCTGGAATTCACTTATAGTCTCAGGGTGGCCTTGAACTCATAGCAATCCTCCTACCTCTGCCTCCTGAGTGCTGGGATTAAAGATGTGCACCATCACGCCCGGCATCAAATAAATAAATATTTTAAAAAAGAAAATACACCCTGAACATAATTTTTTCCCACCACTCTCCCTCTGAATCCCTTCTTCTTTCTAACTCATCTCTCTTCTAGTTTGAGGTCATATTTCTCCTCCTCCTATCAAGCAGGTCTTGTGTAGGTAGTGTCAGCCACTATGAGATCATGAATATCAACGCTGCTTTGTGTGTGGATGTCAGCAGTGTAAGTACTTCTCTCCACCCTTGCACCCTTATTCTTCCCACCACCTTGTCTACAATGGTCTCTGAGCCTTGAAGGGCGTGACAAAGATGTCTCAGTGCTGAACACTCCACTGTCACTTCTCAGCACTTTGGCAAGTTTTTAAAAAAAAATATATTTTATTTATTTATTTATTTATTTGAGAGAGAGAGAGCATGAAAGAGGCAGCTAGCTAGCTAGCTAGATAGCGAGCGAGCTGGGCGTGGTGGTACATGCCTTTAATAACAGCACTTGGGAGGCAAAGGTAGGAGGACTGCCATGAGTTCAAGGCCACCCTGAGACTACATAGTGAGTTTCAGGTCAGCATGGGCTAGAGTGAGACTCTACCAAAAAAAAAAAAAGAGAGAGAGACAGAGAGAGAGAATGGACGTGCCAGGGCCTCCAGCCACTACAAACGAACTCCAGACATATGCACCACCTTGTGCAGCTGGCTTACATGGGTCCTGGGGAATTGAACCGGGGTTCTTAGGCTTTGCAGGCAAATGTCTTATCCACTAAGCCATTTCCCCAGCCCACTTTGGGAAGTTTTGATTCACCTCAGTGGTCACTGCCATCTGAAAAGAGAAGCTTTTCTAACCAAAAGTGAAAGTAGCATTAATATATGGTCATAAACATGAGTGTTTAGAGGGCAGTTTGGTGGGCATAACATATCCATTTAGCCAGAAGACAGTAGTAGTTTCCCCTTAAGGCTCATGATCTCCTCAGCCACAGGTTTTCATTAGGTTTTCAGTACCAGGCAGGAATTCCATCCAGTGGAGCCGGCCTCCAGTCCAATCAGAGAGCAGTTGGTTTTCCCCCAAACAGACATGCCACCATTGCACCAGTTGGTATATTTGGCCTGGCTGGCCAGCCGTAAGGCTTGCAGGGTCCGCTGCTGGTTAAGACCGTTGATGACTCTTCTCTCCCAGCAGACTGCAAGCTGCAGAGCTCATTTCGGCTTCTTTACAGCTGCTTACAGGGAGGAGGTTGCCAGCTCAGCGCCAGCTTGAGTCCTCAGTGACCTGCAGCCCACACACACGAAGCATTCAGGAATAGGGTCTAACCATCTACTTCTAATGGGCAACCAAAAGCCTTGACAAGAGCCTGTAATGTTTTGGGGACATCAGAGTTTTCTGACCAAAAACTCATTGGAAGGTACCACACTCCTGGCACTGAAATTTTTCTCCTAACAATTTCTGGCTTCTGGGCACAACATTATCCACCTCCATAGTATTCTTCTGCCCAATCTCTGTCTCCCTCTTTTTTTATTGATTTATTTATATATTTATTTATTTATGAGAGAGAGGCTGATAGATAGAATGGGCACACCAGGACCTCCGGCCACTACAAATGAACTCCAGACACATGCACCACCTTGTGCATCTGGCTTATATGGGTATACTGGGGAATTGAACCTGGATCCTTGGGCTTTGCAGGCAGGTACTTTAACCGCTAAGCCATCTCTCCAGCCCTCTTTTTTTTCAAATAATTTTTTAAAAATTATTATTTTTTAAAACTTGAAAAAAATCTTTTAAAAATATTTCATTTATTTATTTAAGATTGAGAGAGACAGAGGGAGGGAGAAAATGGACATGCCAGGGCCTCTAGCCACTGAAAATGAACTCCAGACACATGTACCACCTTGTGATCTGGCTTATGTGGGTACTGATGAATCAAACCTGGGTCCTTAGGATTTGCAGGCAAGCACCTTAACTGCTAAGCCATCACTCCAGCACTTGTGGTGGCGCATGCCTTTAATCCCAGCACTTGGGAGGCAGAGGTAGGAGGGTTGCCGTGAGCTCAAGGCCAGCCTGAGACTACATAGTAAATTCCAGGTCAGCCTGGGCTAGAGTGAGACCCTACCTTGCAAAAAAAAACTTTTTTTTTGTTTTTGTTTTTTCGAAGTAGGATTTCACTCTAGCCCAGCCCAGGCTGACCTGAAATTCACTATGTAGTCTCAGAGTGGCCTCAAACTCACGGTGATCCTCCTACCTCTGCCTCCTAAGTGCTGGGATTAAAGGCGTGTGCCACCATGCCCAGAAAAAAAAAAAATCCTTATTGACAGCTTCCCTAAGGATAGACAATAAACCATAATAATTCCCTCCCTCCACTCCCATTCTTTTCCTCTCAAATCCACCCTCCATCATATCCCCTCTCCCTTCCAATTAGTGTCTCTTTTATTTTATTGTCATCATCTTTTCCTCCTATTATGAAGATCTTGGGTAGGTAGTTTTTTAAAAAAATATTTTATTTATTTATGAGAGAGACAGGAGGTGGGGAGAGAATGGGTACACCAGAGCCTCTAGCCACTGCAAACAAACTCCAGATGTATGCACACCATGTGCATCTGGCTTACATGAGAACTAGGGAACCAAATCTGGGTCCTTAGGCTTTGCTGGCAAGTGCCTTAACCTCTGAACCATCTCTCCAGCCCTAAAACTCTTTTTTAAATTTTATTTTTAGAGAGTGAAAAAGAGAGAGAGACAGAGAGAATTGGCTCACCAAGACGTCAGCCACTGCAATGAACTCCAGACGCTTGTGCCACCTAGTGGGCATGTGGTACCTCATGCTTGCCTCTCTTTTGTGTCTGGCTTATGTGGGATCTGGGGAGTTGAACATGGGCTTTGGCTTTGCAGGCAAGCTCCTTAACCACTAAGCTATTTCTCTTAGCCTTAAAACTCTTTTTAAAAACATACATGTTAGCGAAGAAGTAGGTTTCCATATGGCTTTTTCATATCATCTTATATTTCAACTGTTTTTTTTTTTTTTTTTTTGGCTTTTTGAGGTAGGGTCTCTCACTCTAGCCCAGGCTGACCTGGAATTCACTCTGTATTCTCAGGGCGGCCTCTAACTTACCATGATCCTCCTACCTCTGCCTCCCAAGTGCTGGGATTAAAGACGTGTGCCACCACACCTGGCTTCAACTGTTTTATTTTATTTTTTAAAAAATATTTTATTATTTATTTATTTATTTGAGAGAGAGCTATAGAAATAAGTAGATAGATAGATAGATAGATAGATAGATAGATAGATAGGGAGAGAATGGGCATGGCAGGGCTTCTAGACACTGCAAACAAACTCCAGATATGTGTGCCCCCTTGTGCATCTGGCTTACATGGGTCCTGGAGAATCAAGCCTTGAACCAGGGTCCTCAGGCTTCATAGCCAAGCGTTTAACCACTAAGCCATCTCTCCAGCCCTCATCTTAAATTCCAATTAACCCTCTACCCATCCCCTCCTCTCTTCCACCCCCTCCCTGACCTCACGGAACTCATTTCTTGTTTTGTTGAGATAGGCTTTCACTCTACAGCCCAGTCTAGCCTGAAACTTACTATGTAGCTCTGATTCCTCTCAAACTTGAAGTGATCCTCCTGACTCAACCTCCCCAGTAGCTGAGGAGCTACCACATCTGGCTGATTTTTTGTTTGAAACAGGGTCTTAGGTAACTCAGGCTGGCCTTGAACTTACTTTGTAGGCAAGAATGGCCTTGAGCTACTGTCCTCCTGCCTCAACTTCCCAAGTGTTGTACTTACAATTGTGTACCATAGTTTTTGTTGTTGTTGTTAGGTAGGGTCTCACTCTAGCCCAGGCTGACCTGGAACTCACTCTGTAGCCCAGGCTGGCTTCAAACGCATGGTGATCCTCCTATCTCTGCCTCCCAAGTGCTGGTACTAATGGTGTATGCCACCCCAACTGGCTTTTTTTTTTTAATTTGATATATTTATTTATTTGCAAGGAGAGAGAGAACTGGCATGCCAGGGCCTCTTGCCACTGCAAACAAATTCCAGATGCATGTGACACTTTGTATATCTGGCTTTATGTGGGTACTGGGAAATCAAACCTAGGCTATGAGGCTTAACTGCTGAGCCATTTCTTTTAATTAGAGAGAGAGAGAGAAAGAGAGAATGGGCATACTAGGGCCTCCAGCCACTGCAAACGGACTCCAGATACATGTGCCACCTTGTGCATCTGATGTATGTGGGTACTGGAGAATCGAACCTGCGTCCTTAGGCTTAGCAGGCAAGTGCCTTAACCACTAAACCATCTCTCCAGCTCTGTTTGGTTTTCTGAGACAGTCTTGTTATTCACCTAGGCTAACCTCCAGCTCTTGGCAGCCTCCTAAGGGCTGAGATTACAGGCATACACCACTATACCCATCTAGATATACTTTCTCAAAAAATTGAAAGTACTGCATAATCTAAGCAAGACACCCCTCCCGAGGGTCGTCAGTCTGTTGCCTCTGTATGAGTGACGGGTAGGAGCAAGTGCTCCATTCAGCTTCCCTGTTTCCTTCCCTCACACCTACTCATGCCTCATCCTTAGACTTCCATTCAGCCAAGCCTGACTTGCCACGTGATTTCCAACTTCATAGTCTGAAACTTCAGGACTCAAAAAAAAAAAAAAAAAAAGGGAAGTGTGACACAGTAAGAGACATATTGTACTGCTGAGCTATCTCTCTCCAGCCCCCAAACACAGTTTCATGGGAGGAGGGGATTCATTTGAAGCTTACAGATCCAGGGGAAGTTCCATTGATGGTGGAAGAAACTGGCTCCCATTCATAAATCTGAGCAGAGAGAAAAACCGCCAGCAGCCAGCAGACACCAAAAAGCAGCAAGCTTGAACCTGTAGAAAGCAGGACCCCCAGAACTCAGACCTCTCTGCATACCTTTGGGCTGGAATCGGATCCACCCCCAAACCCACTTTTGGGCTAGACCTCAGGATCTGCCCCTAGTGACACCTACTCCAGCCAGGCTGCTGGAGACCCAGGTTACAAACTTTAAAAAAACTTATTTATTGATGGGCTGGAGAGATGGCTTAGTGATTAAGGCATTTGCCTGCAAAGCCAAAGGAGTCCAGTTCCATTCTCCAGGATCCATGTAAGCCAGATGAACAAGGGGGTGCATGCGTCTGGAGTTTGTTTGTAGTGGCTGGATGCCTTGGCATGCCCATTCTCTCTCTCTCTCCTTTTTTCTCGCTCTCAAATAAACAAATAAAATATATATTTTTAATTTATTTATTTATTTGCAAGAAGATATAGACAGAAAAATAGAGAGAGAGAGAGAGAGAGAGAGAGTGAGTATGGGCATGCTAGGGCCTCTAGCCACTGCAAACTAATTCCAGATGCATGCATCATGTTGTGCATCTGACTTATATAGGTCCTGGGGAATTGAACTCAGGTCGTCAGGCTTTGCAGGCAAGCACCTTAACCACTCAAGTTCATAAGTTTAAAAAAATATTTTATTTATTTGCAAGGAGAGAGGGAGGGAGGGAGGGAATGAGTATGCCAGGGCCTCCAGCCACTGCAAATGAATTCCAGATGCATACACCACTTTGTGCATCCGGCTTTATGTGAGTACTGGGGAATCAAACTTGGGTCATTAGGCTTTGCAGGCACATATTTTAACTGCTGAGCCATCTCTCCAGCCCTGATTTTTTTTTTGAGGCAGGGTCTTGCTCTAGCCCAGGTTGACCTGTAATTCAATAATATGTAGTCTTAGTCTGGCCTCAAACTCATAATGGTGACACACACCTTATTTTCTAGCACTAAGGAGGCAGAGGTAGGAGGATCACCTGGAGTTTGAGGCTATCCTGGGACTATAGAGTGGGTTCCAGGTCAGCCTGGGCTACAGTGAGACCTTACCTTGAAAAAAATAAAATACTATTACTATTACTATTACTACTACTACTACTAAAAACAGTTGAGTCTATGGGGGAACATACATTCAAGTTACCACGGTAACGAAAGCCACAAATGAGTCATGAGAACCTCCAATCTGTAGCCAAGTTGTTCAGAAGAGTGCAGAACCTGGGACCCCACTACTAGCACTTGGCCTCTGCAGTGAGGGGTAGACTTGGGGGACAGAGTCCGTAACCTTGCAACTTGTACTAATTCCAGGTGGCTATGGTCAGAATTGACTTGCATTGTAGAGCCCCCAGATGGTATCACTGGAGAAGCGCAGACTGGCTTATCGTGGAAAATACACACCTATGGCGTCAGACGTGAGGGAGCAGAGAAGCAAGATTTCCCTCTGAGGGAGTTCTCAGGCCCAGAGTCGATCTAGGATGTGATTTATTGTGGTATTGATTTGATTTCAAGGACACGCGGGAGCCCCAGAGATGAAAGGAGGTAGCTCCTAGCTGATGGGAGGATGGCTGGAGGAGCTGGAGGAGAAAGAGCAGAGAGAGGAATGAGTGATGGCTCCAGAGAAGGGACAGCAGCAAAATAGTTTGTCACTGGATGAGCCTATTGACGGAGGTACTGTCTGTCACCCTGCCTGGCTTCAGGTCTGTACACATATTCCAATCATCACCGTGAACTTGTGTGGGAATGGTTGGGGCAGGGATGTCTTCCCGCATGCATGTATGGGGGCCTTGCCGGCAGGTAGGAACTGCCTTGAAAAACAACAACAGCAACAACAACAACAAAATCAAAATAAGCACTTGTGATGCAGAGGTAGGAGGATCGCTGTGAGTTCCAGGACACCCTGAGACCACACAGTGAATTCCAGGTCAGCCTGGGCTAGAGTCCCTACCTCGAAAAATAAAAATTAAAACTTGCTTGGGCTGGAGAGATGGCTTGGTGGTTAAAGGCACTTGTTTGCAAAGCCTGATGGCCCAGGTTCAGTTCTCCAGTTCCCACGTAAAGGCAGATGCACAAAGGGACGTAGCTATTTTTATTATTATTTTATTTGTTTATTTATTAAACTCACAGTGATTCTCCTATCTTAGTCTCTCAAGTGCTGTGATTAAAGGTATATGCCACCATGCCCTGATGCCCAGCTTTATATATATATTTTTTTAATTTTTTAATTTTTTATTTTATTTATTTGAGAGTGACAGAGAGAGAAAGAGGCAGAGAGAGAGAGAATGGGCACTCCAGGGCCTCCAGCCACTGCAAACAAACTCCAGATGCATGTGCCACCTTGTACATCTGGCTTACATGGGTCCTGGGGAATCAAGCCTCGAACCAAGGTCCTTAGGCTTCACAGGCAAGTTGCTTAACTGCTAAGCCATCCCTCCAGGCCCTATATATTTTTTTAAATTAAATTAAATTAAATTAAATAATCAAATTAAATTAAATTTTGTTTCTTTGGAGTAGGGTTTCACTCTAGTCCAGGCTGACCTGGATTTCACTATGTAGTCTCAGGGTGGCCTTGAACTCATGGTGATCCTCCTACCTCTGACTCCCAAGTGCTGGGATTAAAGGCATGCACCACCACACCTGGTTCTATTTATTTATTTTTTAAAAACATATTTTACTTATTTGCAAGACAAAGAGGCAGAGAGAGAGAGAGAGAATGAATAGGTGTGCCAGGGCCTCTAGCCACTGCAAATGAACTCCAGACTCATGCGCCACCTTGTGCATCTGGCTTTACATGGGTACCGAGGAGTCGAACTTGGCTCCTTAGGCTTCAAAGGCAAGTGCCTTAGCCGCTGAGCCATCTCTCCAGCCCTTTGTTTTTATTTTTAAATTTTGTTTATTAGAGAGACAGAGAGAAAGGTTATAAGTGGACCAGGGCCTCCAGCCACCACTGCAAATAAACTCCAGGTAGATAGGCTTCTCCACAATGGGTCCTGGGGAATTGAACCCAGGTGGTTAGGCCTTGCGGGCAAGCTCCTTAACTGCAGAGCCATCTCTCCAGCCTGACAGGCTATTTCTTGTAGTATGACACTGCAAATGCCAGACTAGCTCATAAACCTTGGGATTCCTCTGAGTCTCCCTCCCATTGTTTTAGGAGAATCGGGATTACACAACCAGGCTTGCACGTGGGTGGCAAGCACTCTTCACCACTTAGCCATCCCCACAACCCTATTTTTTTTTGTTTGTTTTGTTTTTGTTTTATGAGGTAGGGTTTCACTGTAGCCCAGACTGACCTCGAACTCAGTGATCCTCCTACTTCTGCCTCCTGTGTGCTGGGATAAAGGCGTGCACTACGACACCTGGCTCCTATTGTTTTGAGACAGGGTCTCATTCTGTGGCCTCAACCTCACCTGGAATTTAGTATGTAGCCCAAGTTAGCGCTGAATTCCCAGCAACCCTCACCTCAGCCTCCCCTGAGTGCTGGGGTTACAGTCCTGAGCCACCCTACCTGGCTGCAGGTTTTCTTAAAAAAAAAACAAACAAAAATCCTAAATCACCATATAACTCAACAATTACATCCCTGGGCATTTTCCCAAGAGAAATGATGAGATGTATGTTTACATAAAAATATATATACACATTTAAAAAAATTTTTTTTTATTTTTGGAGACACAGAGAGAAAGCAAGACGGAGACAGAGAATGGGAGTGGCAGCAGTCTCTCAGCTGCTGTGAACGAAATCCTGATGTGTGCGCCCCCTTGTGGGCAAGTGTGGCATTGCGCCCTTGCATCACTGCATCTGGCTAAACGTGGGACCTGGAGATTGGAACCAGCATTCTTAGGCTTAGCAGGCAGGCGCCTTAACTGCTAAGCCATCTCTCCAGCCCTATATACAACTTTTTATAACAGCTTTGCTCATAATACCCTAAACTGGATACTATCCAAATACCCTTTAGCAGGTGACTGGCACATATACCACAGACTGTGCTCCTGGGCATTCATCCCAGAGAAACTAAATTTATGTCCACAAAGAAACCTGTGCATGAAGTTTAGAGCAGCATTGTTTGTAATGAACCCAAGCTGGAATTATCCCAGCTGTTCACCCACAGGTGAGTGGTTAAACCAACCGCTGTGGACTGCTACTCAGCAATCACAGGAACATCGTAATAACACATCCAATAACTCGGACAAATCTGCAGAAAATTAGACTAAATGAAAAGTTCAAGGCCTAGCTGAGTGTGGGGTGTCATGCCTATAATCCCAGCACTCAGGAGGCAGAGGAAGGAGGATCATTGTGAAGTTAAGGCCAGCTTGGGACCACAGAGTGAGTTCCAGGTCAGCTTGAGCTAGAATTGAGACCCTAACTCTAACACCTCCCACCCCTCTCCTGACCAAAAAAAAAAAAAATGTTCAAGGCCTCAGCAACTTAGTGCAACTCTGTCTGGAAACAGACAGTAAACACAGTGCTAGAATCCTTGCCTAATATATGCCTAGGTTAAAAAAAAAAAAGAGAAAAGGGCTGGAGAGATGGCTTAGCGGTTAAGGTGCCTGCCTCCTAAGCCTAAGAATGCTGGTTCCAATCTCCAGGTCCCACATTTAGCCAGATGCAAAGTGACACAAGGGCGCAATGCCGCACTTGGCCACAAGGGGGCGCACACATCTGGATTTCATTCTCAGCAGCTGAGACTGCTGGCGCGCCCATCTCTGTCTCACTCTCCCTCTCTATCTCTCTCTGTGTCTCTCTCCAAAAAATAAATAAAATAATTTAAAAAATTTAAAAAAAAAAGAGAAAAGGCTGGAGAGATGGCTCAGCAGTGAAGGTGTTTGCCCTGCAAAGCCTAACAACCAGGGCTCGATTCCCCAGGACCCACATAAATCCAGATGCACAAGGTGGCACATGCATCTGAAGTTCATTTGTAGTGCCTGGAGGTCCCGATGTACCCATTCTCTCTGCTTGCAAATAAATAAATTATATATATATATATTTAAAGTAGTCAGGTGTGGTGGTGCACACCCTAAATCCCAGCACTCAGGGAGGCAGAGGTAGAAGGATCACCATGAGTTCAAGGACACCCAGAGACTACAGACTGAATTTCAGGTCAGCCTGGGCTAAAGTGAGACCCTACCTCAAAAGGCAAAAAAAATAAACAAAACAAAACAAAAGTTACCAGGTATGGTGGTG
This sequence comes from Orientallactaga bullata, assembly GCA_004027895.1. Classification (NCBI taxonomy): domain Eukaryota; kingdom Metazoa; phylum Chordata; class Mammalia; order Rodentia; family Dipodidae; genus Orientallactaga; species Orientallactaga bullata. The sequence continues at coordinate 4,309 of PVKW010041718.1, read as the reverse complement.
GATGCTTTTAATACCAGCCAGGGCTACAGGAAGACCCTACCTTGAAAAACAAACAAACCAAAAAACCCAAAAACAAAAACAAAAAAGTCACTTTCAAAAAAAAAAAGTTACAAATTAGTTTGGTGGCAGAAGGCTGAGGCAGGATTTTGAGTTCCTGGCCAACCTTGTACACGTTAGACAAGTGCTCTACCACTGAGCTCCAGTCTCAGTCCTTAACTTCTCAAGACAGGGTCTCGCTTTGTACCCAGGCTAGCCTCAAACTCACAGCTCATCTCCTTTGCATCCCAAGTGCTGAGATTATAGATGAATGCCATCATATCTGGCTTGTGATACTATTTCAATCCCATTTCTGCAACGACAACCTTTTAGAAATGACAATCAAGTTGTGGTTGTGAAAGGCTAGACATGGGTCAGATAGGGAAGGGATGTGGCTGTGAAAGAGTGTCTGGAGGGGTCCTTGTGGTTGATATAGAAACCACATGAGGAACTTGTGCAGGGGCTGGGGATGTGCCTCAGCAGTTAAGGCACTTGCTTGCAAAGCTTGCCAGCCCCAGGTTTGATTCCCCAGTACCCTCATAAGCCAGACCACAAAATGGCACATGCATCTGAAGTTCATTTGCAGTGGCAAGAGGTCCTGGAATGCTCACCCACACTCTCTCTCTTTTTCTCTCAGAATACATAATATAGAGCTAGGCGTGGTGGCACATGCCTTTAATCCCAGCATTTAGGAGGCAGAGGTAAGTGGATCACAATGAGTTCGAGGCCACTCTGAGGCTACATAGTGAATTCCAGGTCAGCTTGGACTAGAGTAAGACCCTACCTCAAAACAAAACAAAACATCAAAGAAAAATATATATGGCTGGAGAGATGGCTTAGTGATTAAGGCATTTGCCGACAAAGCCAAAGGATCCAGGTTCAATTCTCCAAGACCCATGTAAGCCAGATGCACAAGGTGGTATATGTGTCTGGAGTTCATTTGTAGTGGCTGGAGGCCCTGGTACACCCATTCTTTCTTCCTGCTTCTTTCTCTCTCTCTCTCTCCAATAAATAAATAAATAAAATTTAAAAACTCGCCAGGTGTGGTGGCTCATGCCTTTAATCCCAGCACTCAGGAGCCAGAAGTACGAGGATCACTGTGAGTTCAAGGCCAGCCTGGAAGTACAGATTGAGTCCAGGTAAGCCTGAACTACAGAGAGACCCTACCTTGAAAACAATAAAAACAAAAAACAACAAGCTAAAACATGGGACTGGAGAAATGGCTTTTGCTTGAAAAGATTGCTGGTACAAGTTCAATTCCCTAGTACCCACACAAAAACCAGATACTAAAAGTGATGCATGCATCTGGAACTCATTTGCAGTGACGAGAGGCACCCGTACTCTCTCTCTCAATGAAATAAAGAGATAGAAGAGAGACAGACAGAGAGAATGGGTATGCCAGAGCCCCCAGCCACTACAAACAGACTCCAGATGCATGCACCACTTTGTACATCTGGCTTTATGTGTGTACTGGGGAATCGAACCCAGGTTGTCAGGCTTTGCAGGGAAGCACCTTAAGTGCTGAGCCATCTCTCCAGTCCCTAAATATAAATATAAGTTATACACACACACACACACACACACATTTCTTGAGGTAGGCTTTCACTCTAGTCCAGGCTGATCTGGAATTCACTATGAAGTCTTAGGGTGGCCTCAACCTCATGGTGATCTTTTGCCTCCCAAGTGTTGGGATTAAAGGTGTGTTCTACCATGCCCAGCTCTAAATATATATATATTTCTTTTCATTTTATTTTTTATTTTTATTTTTTGGTTTTCCAAGGTAGGGTTTCACTCTAGCCCAAGCTGACCTGTAATTCACTTTGTGTTCCCAGGGTGGCCTTGAACTCATGACGATTCTCCTGCCTCTGCCTCCCGAGTGCTGGGATTAAAGGCATGTGCCACCACACCTGGCTTAAAAATATTTTTTAAACAACACAAAACATGGGGGTGGGGAGATTGTTCAGTGGTTAAAAGGGCTCTCTGTGCAAGCCTGATGACTGGAGTTTGCATCCCCAGAACCCACATAAAGCCAAACGCAAGTATGATGAAATCTCAGTATGTCTGTGGCAATGAGAGGTGAGTAGGAGAAACTTGTGGGCCATACAAAAACACACATGCACATGCAAAAGTCACAAAGTTAGACTCCCCAGAACCCTTGTAAGCCAGACACACAAGGCCATACATGCACACAAGGTGGCACATGCGTATGGAGTTCAATCTCAATGGCTGGAAGCCGTGGTGCACCAATCTTCTCTCTTGCTCACTCTCTCGTTAGAAAAAAAAAAAATTAGGGCTGGAGAGATGACTTAGTGGTTAAGGCGCTTGCCTGTGAAACCTAAGTACCAGCCAGGCGTGGTGGCTCACGCCTTTAATCCCAGCACTTGGGAGGCAGAGGTAGGAGGATCGCCGAGAGTTCAAGGCCACCCTGAGACTACATAGTTAATTCCAGGTCAGCCTGGACCAGAGTGAGACCCTACCTTGCAAAACCAAAAAAAATAATAATAATAATTAAAAAAAAAAAATGAAACCTAAGTACCAATGTTTGACTCTCCAGGTCCCACGTAAGCCAGATGCACAAGGTGATGCAAACACACAAAGTCATACATACACACAAGGTGGAAAATGCATCTGGAGTTTGAGTGCAGTGGCTGGAGACCCTGGCACACCAATTCTCTCTCTGTCTTTGTCATTCTTTCTCTCTTGCTCTCTCATAAAAACAAACAAAAAAATTAATTAAAATATATTTATTTGGGCTGGAGAGATGGCTTCGCAGTTAAGGCACTTGCCTGTGAAATCTGAGGACCCAGGTTCAATTCCCCAGTACCCACGTAAGCCAGGTGCACAAGGTGGCAAATGCATCTGGAGTTTGTTTGCAGTGGCTGGAGGCCCTGGTGTGCCCATTCTCTCTTTCTCTTTTAAATAAATAAAAATAAATTTAAATTTATAATATCTATCTATTTATTTGAGAGAGAGAGAAAGAATGGGCATGGTGCACTAGGGCCTCTTTACTCTGCAAAGGAACTCTAGATGCGTGTACCTCTTTGTGCATCTGGATTTACATGGGCACTGGGGAATCAAACCTCCAGCCATCAGACTCTGCAAGCAAGGGCCTATAACTGCGGAGAGATGTCTCCAGCCCTTGTATTTGTTTTCAAAAAATACAGCAGAGAGACAGGGCATGGCGGCGCATGCCTTTAATCCTAACACTTGGAAGGCAAAGGTAGGAGGATCTCTGTGAATTCAAGGTCAGACTGAGACTACATAGTGAATTCCAGATAAGCCTGGGCTAGAGTGAGACCCTACCTTGAAAAACAACAACAAGATAGATAGATGATAGATAGATAGATAGATAGATAGATAGAGGATAGATAGATAAATAAACTAAGGCAGAGGGGCTGGTGGCTAATGGCACTTGCTTGCAAAGCCTGTTATCCTGAGTTTAATTCTCCAGTACCCACATAAAGCCAGATGCAATGTGGCACATATGTCTGGCATTAATTTGTAGTGGCAAGAGACCCTTGCACACCAACCCCTCCATGTAAATAAGTAAATAATTTTTTAAAGGAGTCAGATGTGGTTTATGCCTATAATCCCAACACCTGGGAGGCTGAGGTAGGAGGATTACTGTGCATTTGAGGTCAGCCTGGGCTAGAGTGAGACCCTACCTCAAAAAATTAGAGAGAAAGGAGAGGGACAATCAAAGGAAAAAACAAACAAACAAACAAACATCTGCAAGGCTCTAGTGATAATTATTTCTGAAGTCTTCCGTTGAGGTTCCTGGGTGATAGACACCAGCCCCTCCAAGGTCCCCAGTCTGGTAGCTATGGATCTACTGTCCACTATCTTCTTTTTTAAAAAAAAATTATTTATTTGAGAGAGAAAGAGGCAGAAAGATAGAGAGAGGAGAGAACGAGCATGCCAAGGCCCCCAGCCACTGCAAACAAACTCCAGATGCATGTACTGTAAGACCCAGGAAGTGAGGACTCCCCAGGCTCTGTCTCGGAAAAGGCGACACCCCAAATCACTCCGAGAAAGGGTCTTGATGCAAATAGCAAGAGGACTTTTATTCCAGCACGCTGGGGCCCCCAGTCATACGCCACACAGGGGTAGAGGACTGGAGACCCCGAGGGTAGAATCAGGGCAGTTTTTATTGGATTCAAACAAAGGAGAGGAGAATTTATAACATGATTGGTTAGCAATTAAAAATAATGTACATGTAGTATGCTCATTGGTTATGTGGTTACTAAGGCATTTTGAGCCAACTTATCTATAA
>PVKW010041717.1:0-17827 GCA_004027895.1 Orientallactaga bullata | reverse complement strand
TGTTTTTTCAAGGCTTTTTTTTTTTTTTTTTTTTTTTTTGGTTTTTCGAGGTAGGGTCTCACTGTGGTCCAGGCTGACCTGGAATTAACTATGTAGTCTCAGGGTGGCCTCGAACTCACGGCGATCCTCCTACCTCTGCCTCACGAGTGCTGGGATTAAAGGCGTATGCCACTGCGCCTGGCTCCCATTTTTTTTTTTTTTTTTAATTAAGAATTTCAGCCAGGCGTGGAGGCAGAGGTAGGAGGATCACTGTAAGTCTGTGACCAGCCTGAGACTATATTGTGACTTCCAGGTCAGCCTGGACTAGAGCGAGACTCTACCTTGAACACCCCCCCCCCAAAAAAAAAGAAAACCTTCAGGGGCTTGACCTGGGCTTGGTGGCTCATGCCTTTAATTTAATCCCAGTGCTTGGGAAGCAGAGGTAGGAGGATCGCAAAGAGTTCGAAGTCACCCTGAGTCTACATAGTGAATTCCAGATCAACCTGAACTAGAGCGAGACCCTACCTCGATGAACCTCCAAATTCAGGTGCTGGAGAGCTGGAGAGACCAGGCGCTTGTAAGCAAAGCCAAAGGACTCAAGTCTGATTCTCCAGTAGCCAAGTAAAGCCTGATGTGCAAGGTGACACATGCATCTGGAGATCTTTTGCAGTGGCTAGAGGCCCTAGTGTGCCCATTCTCTCTACCTGTCTCTTTCTGTGCTTTCTTTCTCTCAAATAAGTTAAAAAAATATCTATCTATCTATCTATCTATCTATCTATCTATCTATCTATCTATCTATCTATCTATCTATCTATCTTGGGGCTGGACAGATTACATTTGCATGCAAAGCCAAAGAACTCAGGTTCCATTCCCCAGCACTCCCGTAAAGCCACATGTACAACGCCACGCATACGTCTGAAATTCCTTTGCAGTAGCTAGAGATCCTGGCACGCCCAGTCTACCTGTCTCTCTCTTTCTCAAATAAGTAAATAAATCTTTAAAATTTTTTTTGTTTATTTTTATTTATTTGACAGTGACAGACAGAGAAAGAAGCAGAGAGAGAGAGAGAGAGAGAGAGAGAGAATATGGGTGCACCAGGGCCTCCAGCCACTGCAAACAAACTCCAGATTCATGCGCCTCCTTCTGCATCTGGTTTACGTGGGTCCTAGAGAATCAAACCAAGGTCCTTTGGCTTTGCAGGCAACCGCCTTAACTGCTAAGCCATCTCTCCAGCTCCCTCCAAATTATTTTTGTTTGTTTTGTTTTTCGAGGTAGGGTTTCACTCTAGTCCAGGCTGACCTGGAATTCACTCTGTATTCTCAGGGTGGCTTCGAACACACAGCGATCCTCCTACCTCTGCCTCCCGAGTGCCACCACGCCCGGCTCCAAAATTTTTTTTTTTTTAATTTCTGAGCCATAGGTCCTGAGCAGCTGTAGTTTGTGTGCTCTAGGAGCCTGGTCATGTATGTGATGATGACTATGGCTGTGTTTTCTGTTTGGGTCTCATTTGCTTGGTTCGTGCTTGATTGGAAGAGATGATTTTTTTTTTTTTTTTTGGTTTTGCGAGGTAGGGTCTCACTCTGGCCCAGGCTGACCTGGAATTAACTATGTAGTCTCAGGGTGGCCTCGAACTCACGGCAATCCTCCTACCTCTGCCTCCCGAGTGCAAGAGATGATTTAAAGGCACTACTTTATAGGCTAGGAAGTCATTAGCGAGGCGGAGGAGGAACATACCCCCCTTCTAACTTCTAACCCTGTCTAGATGAAAGCCCAGGGCTTTTCTAGAAGTCTCCAAACCACCTGGTGACCATAGCAACTGAAGCCAAACTCTGGGGCCCCCAGGCTCCGCCCACCGCTTCATGGCTGCGCTCGCTGATTGGCTCAGGTCTTTGACCAATGGTGTGTGAAGCGGGTCGTTTCCCGCGCGATCAATGGCCATCGCCCGGGAGGGAGGCGGGAAGAGAGAGAGAGGAGGCGGGTCTGGGCGACCAGGCGGGTGCGTGTTTCCGGCTCCGCTGCGGAAGGCTAGCGAGCGAAGCGGAGCCGTTGTGCCCGACGCGACCCGGAGCAGCGCGGAGTGCGGAGCGCGGAGCGGCACCGGCGCGATGGGAGGGGAACAGGAGGAGGAGCGCTTCGACGGCATGCTGCTGGCCATGGCGCAGCAGCACGAGGGCGGCGTGCAGGAGGTAACGGCCCGGCCGCGGCGTCTGCCCGCCAGGCCCAGAGCCACTCGTCCACCACCCGCCTGCCCTAGCCTCGTTCCCGCGGGCCTTCCTCTGTCCCTCGGAGGACCGAGGTGGACCCGGAGCCTCGCGGGGGCCGGGCTGCCCGTTTATTGTCACCGCGCCCCGGCTTCCGGTCCAGCCAGCCCGTGGGTCGGCGGAGTCTCCTCCCTCCCCTCTGTTCTCGGTTCCCCACGCCTGGCCTTCCTTATTGCGACTTCTTAGCCTTTCTGACCCGGGATCACCCCTGAGCCTCCGGGTCCACTCTTGGTTCCATACACGCTCGAGCGTTTGCATGGCCACCCCCCCCCCTCCAGAGCATCCCTCGGTCGGTCTCGCACGGGGTTTGCATCTTAGACGTTGTGGCTCAGTGGACCGGGTTAGCACGTGGTCTTTCTAGCAAACCTGCCGTCGCAGGTGAATCCCACTAGCTACCAAGTTGCGACCCTTACACCTCTCTAGGCCTCAGTTTCCTTGTCTATGAGATGAGACCTAGGATACTCCCTTTTACTTTATTCATTTATATCTTTATTTAGAGATAGTCCTTTTTTATTTTATAAGATTTTATTCATTTATTTATTTGCAAGCAGAGAGAGAAGTAAGAGAGACAGAGAGAGAACGGGCATGCCAGGGCCTGTAGCCACTGAAAATGAACTCCAGTTGCATGTGCCCCTTGTGCATCTGGCTTACGTGGGTCCTGGGGAATCGAACCTGGGTCCTTTGGCTTCACAGGCATTTGCCTTAAATGCTAAGCTATCTCTCCAGCCCCGAGATAGTCCTTTTGTTTTCTTTTTCTGTTTTTGTTTTTTCGAGGTAGGGTCTCACTCTAGCCTAGGCTGACCTGGGATACACTAAGTAAGTGTCAGGGTGGCCGCGAACTCACAGTGCTCCTCCTACCTTGGCCTTCTGAGTGTTGGTAGTTAAATGCGTGTATAGTGACGTTATAGGGTGTTTGATTTTAGCTTAAAAAGAGCATTTTAAGGGCTGGAGAAATGGCTTAGCGGTTAAGGCACTTGCCTACAAAGCCAAACCGCCACGATTTGATTCCCCAGGACCTACTTAAGCCAGATGCACAAGGTGGCGCATTCTTGTGGAGTTTCTTTGCAGTGGCTGGAGGTCCTGGCACATCCATTCTCTATCTGCCTGTCTCTGCTTCTTACTCTCTCAAATAAATAAATAAAGATAGTTTTTGGTCGGCTGGGGAGATGGCAGCTAAGGCTCTTGCCTGAAAAGCTTAAGAACCTTGGTTCAGTTCCCCAGCACTCACATAAGCCAGATACACAAGGTGATGCATGTGTCTGGAGTTTGTTTGCAGTGGCTTAGAAGCCCTAGTGGGCTTATTCTCTCTCTTTTCCTGTCTACCCCCATTAAATAAATAAATAAATATTTTAAAAAATATCCCCCCCTCCTTTCAGGTAGGGACTCACTCTAGTTCAGGCTGACCTGGAATTCACTGTGTAGTCTCAAGGTGGCCTCCAACTCACAGTGATCCTTTTACCTCTGGTTACTGAGTGCTGGGATTAAAGGCAAGCGCCACCACGCCTGGCTTTTTTTCTTTTTTTTTTTTTTTTTTTGGTTTTTGCAAGGTAGGGTCTCACTCTAGCCCAGGCTGACCTGGAATTAACTATGTAGTCTCAGGGTAGCCTCGAACTCTCGGCGATCCTCCTACCTCTGCCTCCCGAGTGCTGGGATTAAAGGCGTGTGCCACCACGCCCGGCTGGCTTTTTTTCTTAAAAGAGCATTTTAGATGCACAATTCAGGGCTGGGTGTGCTGGTTCATTACTAATCCTGGTACTGTGATGGCAGAGAAGGCAGGTAGATTGCCTTGAGTTTGAAGCCAGTCAAGGATACATACTGAGACCCTTTTTCCACACTCACAAAAAAAGCAAAACCCATTAACAGCACGGTTAAGGTGTAGACTGCAAGTACTGACTAGCACAGGTTCTGCAATTTTTATTTATTTATTTATTTATTTAATTTATTTGAGAGTGACAGACAAGAGAGAGAAAGAGGCAGATAGATAGAGAATGGGTGCGCCAGAGCCTCCAGCCACTGCAAACAGACCTTGTACATCTGGCTTATGTGGGTCCTGGGGAATTGAACCTCGAACAGGGGTCTTTAGACTTCATAGGCAAGCGCTTAACCACCAAGCCATCTCTCCAGGCCCTTTTTTCCTTGTTTTTTTTTTTTTTTGGTTTTTGCGAGGTAGGGTCTCACACTGGTCCAGGCTGACCTGGAATTAACTATGTAGTCTCAGGGTGGCCTCGAACTCTTGGCGATCCTCCTACCTCTGCCTCCCGAGTGCTGGGATTAAAGGCGTGCGCCACCACGCCCGGCTTTTTCCTTGTTTTTGAGATAGGAGTATCATAGTGAATTTGAGGTTAACCTGGGGCTACCAAGTAAATTCTAGGTCAGCCTGAGATAGCCCATTGTATATTTCTCTTTTTGTTCCCCCCTTTCAGGGTGACCTCAAACTCATGAATTCAGGATGATCCTCCTACATCAGCCTCCAGAGCGTTGGGATTAAATGTGTCCATCATGCCCAACTTGTCATTGCTTTTTTGTAAACAGAACAGAAAGAAGTAGAAGAGCCTTTGGGGATTGGGCCACAACTCTCATTCTGTACACAGCCATAGAATGACTTAGCAGTTAAGGTGCTTGCCTGCAAAGGTAAAGGACTCAGGTTCGATTCTGCAGGACCCATGTAAGCCAGCTGCACAAGGTGGCGCATGCATCTGGAGTTTGCAGTGGCTGGATGCCCTGGTGTGTTCATTCTCTCTCTCCCCTTCTCTCTCCATCTCTCTGCCTCTTTCTTTCAAATAAATGAATAAAAATAAAATATTTTTTAAAAAATAAAATGGGCTGGAGAGATGGCTTAGCAGTTAAGGCATTTGCCTGCAAAGCCAAAGGACCTTGGTTTGATTCCCTAGAACCCACGTAAGCCAGATGCACAAGGTGGCACCTGGAGTTCACTTGCAGTGGATGGAGGCTCTGGTGTGCCCGTTCTTGCTCTCTCTCTCTGCCTCTTTCCCTCTCTTGCTTGCTCAAATAAATAAATTAATTAAGTTAAATTTTAAAAAATGTGCTGGACGTGGTGGCTCACACCTTTAATCCCAGGCAGAGGTAGGAGGATCGCTCTGAGTTCGAGGCCACCCTGACACTACATAGTGAATTCCAGGTCAGCCTCAGCATCTTGAGGTAGGAATTGCACCCATTGGAATAAATTCTAGCATCAGATTTAGAATCCCTTACTTGAGCAAATAAAAGCTTATATTGCTAACTCTAGACTACCCCTAGATTATTTCATTCAGCAAGCACTTTACTGTGCTCTTCAACTTGAGATTGGTTGAATCCCACCATAAGTTGGAAGCCACATGAATACACCATCCTTTGGGACAACCTAGCTGGGACACAGTATATTGCAGATTATTGGTAGTTTGCCCTCGAGGTGGAATAGATGGCTGGGAGCAGAGGCTCTCTCATTGTTGGAAAGCATACATACTATACATACTGCCAGTCCAGGAAAAGACTAAAATTGAAAATTTGATGTATAGTGCTTAGTGACCTGAATAAGTCAAAAAATCCTAAGGCAGAGCTGGCGAAATTGCTCAGTGGTTAAAGGTGCTTGCCTGCAAAGCCAGAGGACCTGGGTTTGATTCTCCAGCATCCACATAAAGTGGCGCCTGCATCTGAAATGAAGTTCATTTGCAGTTGCAAGAGGCCCTTGCATGCCCATTCTCTCACATTGCAAATAAATAAATATTAAAAAAAAAAATGCTGCAGGGTGCCCATGCCTTTAATCCCAGCAGAGGCAGAGGTAGGAGGATCACCAACAGTTCGAGGCCACCCTGAGACTACATAGTGTATTCCAGGTCTGCCTGAAGCCAGAGTGAGACCCTACCTCAAAAAAAAAAAAAAAAATCCTGAGGCTGGGCGTGGTAGCACATGCCTTTAATCCCAGGCAGGGGTAGGAGGATTGCCTTGAGTTCAGGGCCACCTTGAGACTACATAGCAAATTCCAGGTCAGCCTGGGCTAGAGTGAAATACTACCTTGAAAAACTGAAAAACTTAAAAAAAATCCTAGGACTAGAGAGATAGCTTAGAGGTTAAGGCACTTGCCTACGAAGCTTAAGGACCCAAGTTCGATTCCCTAGGACCCACGTAAGCCAGATGCACAAGGTGGTGTATACATTTAGAGTTCATTTGCTGTGGCTAGCAGCCCTGGTGCACCCAGTCTATCTGCCTCTGTCCAATAAATAAATAAAATATTAAAAATAACATCTTAAGGCAAAGCTTCATCGGGGCAGCCATCTGCACTCAGAATCACTGGTGCCTTTGTTGTGCATGTAGAGAGAAGCCATGGCTTCTGTTTTTTTTTTTTTTTTTTTTTTTGAGAGAGAGGGAGAGAAAGACAGAGATGCCAATGAAATCCAGATGCATGCACCCCCTTGTGGTCAAGTGCGACATTGTGTCACTTTGCATCTTGCTAAACATGGGACCTGGAGATTGGAATCAGTGTTCTTAAGCTTAGGAGGCAGGCACCTTAACTGCTAAGCCATCTCTCCAGCCCTGTTTTTTTAAAAATATTTTATTTATTCATTTATTTGAGAGAGAGAAAGAGAAGGAGAGAATGGGCATGCCAGGGCCTCCAGCTACTGCAAACAAACCCCAGATGCATGTGCCCCCTTGTGCCGAGATCCTTTGGCTTTGCAGGCAAACACCTTAACCACTAAGCTATCCCTCCAGCCCTTTTTTTGATTTTTTGAGGTAGGGTCTCACTCTGGTCCAGGCTGACCTGGAATTAACTATGTAGCCTAAGGGTGGCCTCAAACTCACGGCAATCCTCCTACCTCTGCCTCCCAAGTGCTGGGATTAAAGGCGTGCGCCATGACACTTGGCCTCTTTTTATTTATTTAAATTTTTTTTATTTATTTGAGACAGAGAGGGGAAGAGAGAGAGAGAGAATGGGCGCACCAGGGCCTCTAGCCACTGCAAAAGAACTCCAGATGCATGTGCCACCATGTGCATCTGTTTTATGTGGGACCTAGAGAATTGAACCTGGGTCCTTAGGCTTTGCAGGCATGCGCCTTAATGGCTAAGCCATCTCTCCAGCCTTGTTTTTGTTTTTTGTTTTGTTTTTTGAGGGTCTCACTAGCCCAGGCTAACCTGGAATTCATTGTGTAGTCTCAGGGTGGCCTCGAACTCACAGTGATCCTCCTACATCTGCCTTCTGAGTGCTGTGATTATAGGTGTGCACCACCACGCCGGGCCTTTTTGGTTTTTTGAGGTAGGGTCTCACTCTAGCCCAGGGTGACCTAGAATTCACTATATAGTCTCAGGGTAGCCTCGAACTCAGCAATACTACCTCTGCGTCCTGAGTGCTGGGATTAAAGGCATGTACCACCAAGCCTGGCTCTCCAGCCCTTTTTATTTTATTATTATATTTTTTTGGTTTTTCGAGGTAGGGTCTCACTCTAGCCCAGGGTGGCCTTGATCTCACGGCAATCCTCTTACCTCTGCCTCCCGAGTGCTGGGATTAAAGGTGTGCGCCACCATGCCTGGCTTCCTTTTTTTTTTGGTTTTTCGAGGTAGGGTCTCACTCTGGCCCAGGCTGACCTGGAATTAACTATGTAGTCTCAGGGTGGCCTTGAACTCAAGGCGATCCTCCTACCTCTGCCTCCCAAGTGCTGGGATTAAAGGCGTGCGCCACCACACCCAGCTCCCCTGGCTTCCTTTTTAAAAATTTTGTTTTTAAAAATATTTATTTATTGGAGACAGAAAGAGAGAGAGAGTATGGGTGCACTAGTGTCTCTAGCTACTGCAAACAAACTCCAGATTCACTCCCTTGTGCATCTGTCTTATGTGGGTACTCGGTTATTGAACCTGGGTCATTATGCTGGCAAGTGAATTAACTGTTAAGCCACCTTTCCAGCCCTCGTTTAAAAAAAATATATATATATATTTTGGTTTTTCTATTTATTTACTTCAGAGAGAAAGAGGCAGAGAGAATGGGAGCAAGTGGGCATGCCAAAGACTCCAGTCACTGCACATGAACTCTAGAAACATGTGCCCCCTTGTGCATTTTGCTTACATGGGTCCTGGAGAATCGAACCAGGATCCTTTGACTTTGCAGGCAAACGCCTTAACTGCTAAGCCATTTCTCAAGCCCCCCATTTTTAAAAAAAAATTTATTTAAGAGGGAGGAAGGGAAAGAGAGAGTGGGTGCACCAGGGCCTCCAGTCACTGCAAATGAATTCCGGACACATGTGCCACCTTGGTGCATTTGGCTTATGTGGGCCCTGGGAAATTGAACCTGGGTTCTTTGTTTTTGTAGGCAGGTGCCTTAACTGCTAAGCCATTTCTCTATCTTGGCTCCTGGTTCTTAAGAAGCTTGCCTTCTGCCAGTGGCTTTCTTGTTCTGTGCCAAGTGCTGACCAGGGCTTACGTCATGTGATCCTTTTACAACATACTAGAATTAAGTCCTGCAGCTTCACAGTTAAGAAACCTCCCTATTAAGCTGAATGTGGTGGTGCACACCTTTAATCCTAGCAGAGTTAGGGGATTGCCCTGAGTTCAAGGCCCCTCTGAGACTACATAGTGAATTCCAGTTCATCCTGGGTTAGAGTGAGACTACCTTGATCCAGAGCCTGTTGGCCTAGGTTTAGTTCCCAAGCCACTCATGTAAGCCCAACACAGAAAGTGATGGAAGTGTCTGGTGTTCATTTGCTACAGCAAGAGGCCTTGGTACATCTATATGCAAATAAAAAATTTAAAAATATTTGAGCTGGGTTATAGTGGCCCACGCCTTTAATTCCAGCACTTGGGAGGCAGAAGCAGGAGAATCACCATGAGTTCAAGGCCACCCCCAGACTACATAGTGAATTCTAGGTCAGCCTGGACTAGAGGGAGACCCTACCTCGAAAAACCAAAATAAATAAATTAAATAAATAAATAAATAAAATTATATGTATATTTGAGAGAGAGGAGAGAGGGGCTGGGGGCACCAGGGCCTCTTGCCACAGCAAATGAACTTCAGATGCATGCATCACTTTATATCCGGTGGTGTGGTGGTGTGTGGGTACTGGGGAATTGAACTTGGGATTTCAGGCTTTGCAAGCATTGCTGAGATTCCAGGCATGCACTACCATTTTCAGCTCACACCTGGCTTTTGTTTCATTACCTTTCTATTTTTTTTCTTTGTTTTGTTTTGTTTTTTCGAGGTAGGGTCTCACTCTGGCCCAGGATGACCTGGAACTAACTATGTAGTCTCAGGGTGGCCTTGAACTCACGGTGATCCTCCTACCTCTGCCTCCCGAGTGCTGGGATTAAAGGCGTGTGCCACCACGCCCAGCTACCTTTCTATTTTCTAAAGATGAGCACTGGACCGAGATGTTTCAGATCTGGCTGTAGTTAGAAGAGGATTGAGCTGTGTTTAGCATCACAGGGAAGGATAATTGTGCACACATACATATAGGAAATGAGAACATTGTCTTCCAGGTGATGTAGATAAGGTTAGGGAAGGCTTCCTGGTAGAAGTTACTTTACAGGGGCTTGCTTGGGGAGGCTATCATCTCTGTTGGGAGCCTTCCCCAAACTTCCTCTTTTTTTTTTTTTTGAGAGAGAGAGAGGGAGAGGAAGACAGATAGAGATGGGCGCGCCAGCAGCCTCTCAGCTGCTGCGAACGAAATCCAGATGTGTGTGCCCCCTTGTGGTCAAGTGCGGCATTGCACCCTTGCATCACTTTGCATCTGGCTAAACGTGGGACCTGGAGATTGGAACCACTGGTGATTGGAACCAGCGTTCTTAGGCTTAGGAGGCAGGTGCCCTAACCGCTAAGCCATCTCTCCAGCCCAAACTCCCTCTTTTTGGAAAATACATTTTGTTTATTATTTGAGAGAGAGGAAGAGGAAGATAGAATGGTGCACCAGGATCTCTATAGCCACTGCAAACAACTCCGGACGCATACGCCACCTTATGCGTCTGGCTTACGTGGGTACTGGGGAAGAGCCTGGGTCCTTAGGCTTTGCAGGCAAGTGCCTTAACTGCTAAGCTATCCCTCCAGCCCCCAAAATCCCTCTTTTTTTTTTTTTTTAAATAGTTTATATATTTATTTGAGACAGAGAAAGAGGCAGAGAGTGGGAGAGAATGGGCGTGCCAGGTCCTTCTGCCACTGCAAACGAACTCCAGATGCATTCACCCCTTGTACATCTGGCTTACATGGGTCCTGGAGAATTGAACCAAGATCCTTTGGCTTTGCAGGCAAATGCCTTAACCACTTAACCACTAAGCCATCTCTCCAGCAACCCACACTCCCTCTTTTTTTTATTTATTTTTTTTTATTTTTTTATTTTCGAGGTAAGGTCTCTTTCTCGCCCAGGCTGACCTGGAATTACTCTGTATTCTCAGGGTGGCCTTGAACTCATGGCGATCCTCCTACCTCTGCCTCCCAAGTGCTGGGATTAAAGGTGTGCGCCACCATGCCTGGCTCCAAACTCCCTCTTAAACTGAGGAAGTTGACTGCCATTGAGGGTTCTTATTATTATACCCTTGGCCTAAGTCCTGTCTCTCTGTCTTTCAGCTTGTGAATACCTTCTTTAGTTTCCTTCGGCGCAAAACAGACTTTTTCATTGGAGGAGAAGAGGGGATGGCAGAGAAGGTGAGTGTTGGGGACACTTTTTCCTTGGGCAGGTCTGTGTGGAGGAGAAAAGCTCACTTCCTATGATATTCAAAGATCCTTAAGCAAAGGAGGACTATGTGGGGTGGGGCTTGGTGACTGGGAACCTTACTGAGTGTTTTGTTCTTGTACTCTCATGGTTCTGCAGCAGTTTATGAAGAGGTCTAGGTATTAACCATCCCCACTCTACACATTTAGGAAGTGGGCTCGGGTGTTCTTACTCTCTGTGCAGTGCTGAGTTCTTGGAGAACCACCATGTTCTGGTGTGCCCATTCTCTCTCAGACTCTTCTTTTTGTCACTCTTTCACAAATAAATAAATGAAATTTTTTTTTTTTTTTTTTGTGAGGTAGGGTCTCACTCTGGTCCAGGCTGACCTGGAATTAACTATGTAGTCTCAGGGTGGCCTCGAACTCTCAGCGATTCTCCTACCTCTGCCTCCCAAGTGCTGGGATTAAAGGCGTGCGCCACCACGCCCGGCTTTAAATGAAATATTTTTAAAGAGGGGCTGAGCTGGGCCTGGTGGTGCATGCCTTTAATCGCAGAGAGACAGCATCTGGGAGGCAGAGGTAGAAGGATAGCCATGAGTTCAAGGCTACCCTGGGACTACATAGTGAATTCCAGGTCAGCCTGGGCCAGAGTGAGACCCTACCTCGAAAACCAATAAATAAATAAATAAATAAATAAATAAATAAAATTTAAAAAAATATTTTGAAGCCAGGCGTGGTGGCGCACGCCTTTAATCCCAGCACTCGGGAGGCAGAGGTAGGAGGATCACCATGAGTATAAGGCCACCTTAAGATTATAGTGAATTCCAGGTCAGTCTGGGCTACAGTAAGACCCTACCTTGACAAATGGAGGAAAAAAAAGGATAAGGAACCAAAATTGGGGGTTCATAAGTTTGGGAGACCCCTTCCTGAATCCCAAAATCCTGCATCAATATAAACAATTAAACAATAGAGCATGCCTATGGCACCTGTACACATACCACCACCAACCCATACACAGGCATGCAAAAAATCAAAATGTATGGCTGGACTGCCCAGGTTCAGTTCCCCATACTCTCTCTCTATCAAAAAACTTTTTTTTTTTTTTTTTTTGGTTTTTCGAGGTAGGGTTTCACTCTGGTCCAGGCTGACCTGGAATTAACTATGTAGTCTCAGGGTGGCCTCGAACTCTCAGCGATCCTCCTACCTCTGCCTCCCAAGTGCTGGGATTAAAGGCGTGCGCCACCACGCCTGGCTTCAAAATATTTTTTATTTTTATATTATTTATTTATTTATTTATTGGTTTTCAAGGTAGGGTCTCACTCTGGCCCAGGCTGACCTGGAATTCACTATGTAGTCCCAGGGTAGCCTTGAACTCATGGCTGTCCTTCTACCTCTGCCTCCTGAGTGCTGGAATTAAAGGCATGTGCCACCACACCCAGCTTGAAATATTTTTGTTTTTTTATTTGCAAGTAGAGAAACACAAATTTGAAAAATAAATAAGAAGCTGCTCCTGTTTGAGGAAATTTCAAAGGATTTGGGAGCTTTGTGTCAGCAACTTGGGACAAAAACCAGTCTTCTTATTACTGTATTGTGTATCTCCATGGTATGGGTTAATGTTTTTTAAATTTTTTATTGACAACTTCCTTAATTGTAGACAATATCCTATCCCTCCCTCCCCCCACTTTCCCCTTAGAAACTCCACTTTCCATCATATCCCCTCCCCTTCTCAGTCAGTCTCTCTTTTCATTTTGATGTCATGATCTTTTCCTCCTATTACGATGGTCTTGTGTAGGTTGTGTCAGGCACTGTGAGGTCATGGATATCTGTCAGCTGGTCCACGTGGAGGAGGCTTTCAGCTCAACTCCAGCAGGATTCCTCAGTGACCTTGCAGTCCAAGTGTGTGGAATCTTCAGCAATAGGGTCTTACCATCTATTCCTGGAGGGAAACCAACGGCCTCGGCAATGGCCTATAGAACAAAAAAGGGAAATTACAGAATAATCTCCCTCATGAACATAGATGCAAAAATTCTCAACAAAATATTGGCATACAAGAAGCCGGGCGTGGTGGCGCACGCCTTTAATCCCAGTACTCGGGAGG
The DNA here is from genome assembly GCA_004027895.1 of Orientallactaga bullata. NCBI lineage: Eukaryota > Metazoa > Chordata > Mammalia > Rodentia > Dipodidae > Orientallactaga > Orientallactaga bullata. Next base: position 4,866 of record PVKW010041717.1, on the reverse strand, counting down.
CAGAGGTAGGAGGATCGCCATGAGTTCGAGGCCACCCTGAGACTACATAGTTAATTCCAGGTCAGCCTGGACCAGAGTGAAACCCTACCTCGAAAAACCAAAAAAAAAAAAAATATTGGCATACAGAATACAAGAATATATCAGAAAGATCATTCACCCCAACCAAGTAGGCTTTATCGCAGAGATACAGGGATGGTTCAACATACGCAAATCGATAAATGTAATACATTATGTCAGTGGTCTGAAGGACAAAAATCACACGATCTTCTCATTAGATGCAGAAAAAGCATTTGACAAAATCCAACTTCATGATAAAAATCCTACAGACACTGGGAATAGAAGGAACATATCTCAACATAATAAAGGCTGTTTATGACAAGCCCACAGCCAACATAATACTGAATGGAGAAAAACTTGAAGCTTTTCCACTAAACTCAGGCACAAGACAAAGGTGTCCACTGTCCCCACTTTTATTTAATATAGTACTGGAAGTCTTAACCATAGCAATAAGGCAAGAGACACATAAGAGGGATACAAATTGGAAAGGAAGAGATCAAGTTATTTGCAAATGATATGATTCTATACATAAAGGACCCTAAAGACTCTACCAGCAAACTATTGGAGCTGATAAACACCTATGTAGCAGGATACAAAATACACAGAAATCAGTAGTCTTTCTATATGCTAACAACATACACACAGGGGATGAAATCAGAGAATCACTCCCATTCACAATTGCATCAAAAAAATAAAGTACCTTGAAATAAACCTAACCAAGGAAGTGAAGGATCTCTACAAGGAGAACTTTAAAACACTCAAGCGAAAAATTGCAGAAGACACTAGGAAATGGAAATACATCCCTTGTTCTTGGATTGGAAAAATCAATATTGTGGAAATGGCAGTCTTATCAAAAGCAATCTACACATTTAATGCAATCCCCATGGCATTCTTCACAGAAATAGAAAAAGCAATCCAAAAATACATTTGGAAGCACAAAAAAACCTCGGATATCTAAAACAATTTCGATCAACAAAAATAAGGCTGGTGGTATTGCCACACCTGATTTTAACCTATATTACAGAGACATAGTAACAAAAACAGCATGGTACTGGCACAAAAACAGACCTGTCGATCAATGGAACAGAATAGAGGACCCAGATGTAAGTCCAAGTAGCTACAGACACCTGATCTTTGACAAAAATGCCAGTAATACTCATTGGAGAAAAGATAGCGTCTTCAGCAAATGGTGCTGGGAAAACTGGGTATGTATCTGTAGAAGGATGAAAATAGATCCTTATCTCTCTCCATGCACAAGAATCAAGTCCAAACGGATCAAAGACCTTATATCAGACATGAAACTCTGAAACTGCTAGAGGAAAAAGTAATGGAAGCACCTCAACATATTGGTCTTGGCAAAGACTTTCTAAATATAACCCCAGTTGCTTAGGAAATAAAACCACAGATCAACTGCTGGGACTTCATGAAATTACAAAGCTTTTGTACAGCTAAGGACACGAATAAAGCAAAGAGGCAACCTACAGAATGGGAGAAAATCTTTGGCTTAATGTTTTTATCCATGGATTTCTCATATATCAGTAGGTACAATGCAGGCTGGATTTGCTCCCTAGAAACATGTTTATTTTTTTTTCTCTTGAGGTGTTAACACTTGCCAGTCATAACTAAATTTTCCAGTATGCTCTCCATTATTAGCAGATTTTTTTTTTTTTTGGCTTTGAGAGGTAGTAGCAGATATTTCTTAAGAACACTAACCATTTAGTTACCTTGAAAGGATTTTCAGGCAAAGCCCCTTACTGCTTTCAGAACATTTTGATTCCCTGTGGTGTTGGAAACTCCCTACTGTTCTCACAAACTCATGGGCTTCTGTAAACTTGTTTGAGGGGTTCTCAGCAAGATCTTTGTCAAAGGACACAAGCCAGTTTGACTTCTGATACTAGCATGAGACTTCATATCAGTACTAGTGGCAACCCCTGTGCCCATTCCCTGTGCACACCCTGTGCAAATTATCACAGTGCCTGTTGCAGTCAGGTTCGCATTGCTGACAAAAATCACCTGACCAAGATTAGCTAGTGGGGAAAAAAAAAGTATTTTATTTTTATTATTTATTTATTTATTTATTTTGGTTTTTCGAGGTAGGGTCTCACTCTGGTCCAGGCTGACCTGGAATTACCTATGTAGTCTCAGGGTGGCCTCGAACTCTCGGCAGTCCTCCTACCTCTGCCTCCCGAGTGCTGGAATTAAAGGCGTGTGCCACCACTCCCGGCTTAATATTTTTATTTTTAATTGACAACTTCTTTAACTGTAGGCAATATCCAATGGTACTTCCCTCTCTCCCCCCACTTTCCCCTTTGAAACTCCACTGTCTATCATATCCCCTCCCCCTCTCAATCAATCTCTCTTTCATTTTGATGTCATGATATTTTCCTCCTATTAGGATGGTCTTGTGTAGGTAGTGTCAGGCACTGTGAGGTCATGGATATCCAGGCCATTTTGTGTCTGGAAGAGCATGTTGTCAGGATCCTACCCTTCCTTTGGCTCTTACATTTTTTTTGCCACCTCTTCCGCAATGGACCCTGAGCCTTGGAAAGGTGTGTTAGAGATGTTTTAGTGCTGAGCACTCCTTTGTCCCTTCTTCTCAGCACCATGGTGCCTTCTCAGTCATCCCAAGGTCACCATCATCTGAAAAGAGAAGTTTCTCTAACCCAAAGTGAGGGTAGCATTAATATATGGGTGTGGACATTAAGAGAAATGCTTACTGGGCAGTTTGATGAGCATAGTGTATACATTTAGCCAGACACCAGCAGACGTTCCAACCCTAAGGCTCATGACTACCTGGTTTTTAGTATCAGGGTTGTATTCCCTCCCATGGAGTGGGCCTCCAGTCCAATTAGAGAGCAGTTGGTTTCCCCCATAACAGACATACCACTATTGCAACTGTTGGCTCATTTGGCCTGGCTGGCCAAATTAAAGTTTGCAGTGTCCACTGTTGAGTATCTTCACTGGTGTTTTCTCTCTCCCATTGAACTGCATAGCTTTTTCCAGCTTTCTGTCAGCTGGTCCACATGGAGGAGGCTTTCAGTTCAGCTCCAGCAGGATATCTCAGGGACCTTGCAGCTCAAGTACATGGAGTCTTCAGCAATAGGGTCTTACCATCTATCTATTCCTGGTGGGAAACCAAGGGCCTCAGCAATGGCCTATAATATTTTGGGGGTATCTGTGAGCTTGCTGACCAACAACTCACTGGAAGGTATCCCAACCCTGGCACTGAAAAATTTCTAGTAACAATCTATTGCTTCTGAGAGTTCCATTGTCCCGAGAAGTAGGTTTCCATATGACTTATTTATATCCTCTTAGATTTTTTTTTTTTTTCGGTTTTTTGGTTTTTTGAGGTAGGATTTTGCTCGAGCTCAGCTGACTTAGAATTCACTATGAAGCCTCAGGGTGGCCTTGAACTCATGGCAATCCTCCTACCTCTGCCTCCCGAGTGCTAGGATTAAAGGTGTGCACCACCATGCCTGGCTTTCCTCTTAGATTTTGATTAGCCCTCCCTCCACCTTTCCTTTACTCAGTCTCTTCCCCTTACCTCATTTAGGCCTTTTCACCCCCATTAATCTTTCTTCTACTTACATATATACAATACCATCCTATTAAGTCCCTCCTCCCTCCCTTTCTATTCCCTTTATATCCCTTTTCTACTTTACTGGCTTCTGATACTGACATAGAAGTCCAATCATTTGTAGCTAGGATCTACATATGAGAGAGAACATGTGATGTTTGGCTTTCTGGGCCTGGGTTACCTCACTAAGTATAATCCTTTCCAGATCCATCCATTTTCCAGCAAATTTCATAACTTCATTTTTCTTTACTGCTGAGAAGAACTCCATTGTGTAAATGTACCACATCTTCATTATTCACTCATCAGTTGAGGGACATCTAGGCTGGTTCCATTTCCTAGCTATTGTGAATAGAGCAGCAGTAAACATGGTAGAGCAAGTATCTCTAAGGACACTGAATAGAGCAAAGAGGCAACCTACAGAATGGGAAAAAAGTTTTATTTTAGCTTACAGACTTGAGGGGAAACTCCATGATGTGAGGTGGAAATGATGACATGAGCAGAGGGTAGACATCACCTCTTGGCCCACATCAGGTGGATAACAGCAACAGGAGACTGCTAAACACTGGCAAGGAGATACTGGCTAAAATACCCATAACCCCCCCCCCCCAACAATACACTGCCCCCAAGAGGTGTTAATTCCTAAATCTCCATCAGCTGGGAACTTCTCGTTCAGAACACCTAAGTTTATGGGGGACACCTGAATCAAACCACCACAGTGTCCTTTCTTTGGGAGGTTTTCTTGGTCATGCTTCCTGAATTCCCTCTCCTTTTTTTTTTCTTTCTCTCCAGGTAGGGTCTCACTCTAGCCCAAGCTGACCTGGAATTCACTGTGTAGTCTCAGGGTGGCCCTGAACTCACAGCAGTCCTCCTACCTCTGCCTCCCAAGTGCTGGGATTAAAGGTGTGGGTCACCACGTCCAGCTCTTTCTTTTAGTTTTTTTTTTTTTTTTTGATGTAGGTCTTATACTAGCCCAGGCTGACCTGGACCTTACTCTGCAGTCCCAGGCTGGCTTTGAACTCACACTGATCCTCCAACCTCTCCTGTGCTGGGATCAAAAGCATGTGCCAAAGCTGGGCGTGGTGGTGCACGCCTTTAATCCCAGCACTCGGGAGGCAGAGGTAGGAGGATTGCCGAGAGTTCGAGGCCACCCTGAGACTACATAGTGAATTCCAGGTCAGCCTGGGCCAGAATGAAACCCTACCTCGAAAAACCAAAAAAAAAAAAAAAAAAAA
>PVKW010041716.1:0-17865 GCA_004027895.1 Orientallactaga bullata | reverse complement strand
AAAAAAAAAAAAATATATATATATATATATATATATATATATATATATATAGAGAGAGAGAGAGAGAGAGCCTCCAGCTACTGCAAACAAACTCCATATGCATGCGCCCCCTTATGCATCTGGCTTACATGGGTCCTGGGGAATTGAACCTGAGTCCTTTGGCTTTGCAGGCAAACGCCTTAACTGCTAAGCCATCTCTCCAGCCCTGGGAAAGACTTTTTGTACTGATAGGATTAAGTGGAACTTGAGCATGTCCCCCTCACCACTACCAGGCTTTTGCTCAGAGTGACTGAGGTTTCCAGGTCCTTCCTGGGTCAGTGGCTGTAAGTGTCGTGTCAGCTGGGGTCATCTGCTTCAGCACAGAGGTTTTGGAGAGATGATCTCCCATAGTCAGAGTCTTATTTTATCCCCTTTGACCTAGATGTCTGCTTCTGGGTCAGACAAGCCCAGACTTAGCACCACAAAATATAGAGCCCTTCACAAAAAGTCCAGCGTGCAGGCTGTCATCACCACCACAACAGAGCTACCACGCGATGATGTGTTTATTCCATCAGCCGTCTGAGGGGTTCGTGGTGTACCCTAACACCCAGAGTTCTGAGAAGCAGTCCAGTTGGACACTCACTCCCAGGGCTGCTTTACTTATTAGGCACCTTCTGTGTGCCTGACACTCAGCTGCATTCTGGGAACATTTAGGCTAGATCAAGGCTTCTGAGGTTGAAGGATCCTGCAACCTTAGAAGTGTGTTTCCTGTGAAAACAGTGTCCCCAGGTGGCAGGTGCTGTGCTCAAAGTGAGCAGGGGCATGCTTTGGAGAGAAAGGCAACAGCGATAGACCCAGCCCGGAGGGCTTTGTGAGGAGATAGTGCCTCTGGGACAGATGTAAAGTCATATGCAGTGTCAGGGAGGGCAATAAGGTGAGGCTCAGCTTAAAGGTGCCAGCGGAAATGTGCACTGGGGAAGGGTGGTCGGGGTGGCAGGAGGTGGCAAGCTCTGAGATAGCCTGAAACAGTAGTTGCTCTCTAAGGAGCTGGTGCGTCAGGTAGGGAGTTCCTCAGGTGAAAGCTTATGTTAGTTACATCCTCATCACTAAGACCAAATACCTGACCAAAATAAGGAAGGAAAGGTTTAATTTCAGCTTACAGTTCAAGCATATAGTCTACCATGGTGGAGAAGGCTCGGTGGCAGGAGCACAAAGCAGCTGGTCGCGCTGCATGGGAAGTCAGGAAGCAGAGTGGTAAATGTTCATGCTGAGCCAGTTCCTTCCTTTATATACAGCCCAGGCTGCTCGGCCCGTTGGGTCTTCCCACCTCAAATAACCTAATCTAGAAAATCCCTCACCAACAGACCCAGAGACTGGTTTCCATGGTGATTCTAAATCCCATCCAGTCAACAAGATTACATGTCTTCCTGAGGTTTCAGAGAAGAGGGTAAATGTGAGTCCCTCACAAGGCAGGTCACTAAACCTCCAGGGACATTTGCATCTGAGTTTTGCCTTAACTTGGGACATCTATAGCATATTTGTAAACTAAGTGGCTGCTAGCATGGTTTGTGAAGAGGGAATTGTTGGTGGGCCTTCAGTATTTTTTTAACCCCACCTGACATTAATCTTTTTCAAAAATATTTTATTTTATTTTAATTTATTTATTTGAAAGAAAGATACAGAAATAGGCATGGAGAGAGAGAAAGAGAGAGAGAGAGAGAGAGAGAGAGAATGGGCGCGCCAGGGTCTCCAGCCACTACAAACGAACTCCAGACACATGCGCCTCCTTGTGCATCTGGCTTACGTGAGCCCTGGGGAATCAAGCCTCTAACCGGAGTCCTTAGGCTTCACAGGCAAGCGCTTAATCACTAAGCCATCTCTCCAGCCCATCTGACATTAATCTGAAGCAGATATAGGAGGACTGATGTGAATTAGAGGCCACCTTGAGATGACATAGTGAATTCCAGGTCACCCCCCCAAAATTTGCATTTAAGGCACAGTCCTGCCTCTCTGACAGATGCTGCCATTTATTCTGTTATCCAATTGTGGCTGCTAAGCTACCAAACTCAGGAGCCCCATTTACATTCTAAGTTATTGGTCCTGATTCTGAATCCAATGGTGTGATTGTACTGGGGAAGGACTGGGTGTGTGCTTGCTTCACAGACAGCCCCTGGGGGAAGAGATGGACGTTGTCCCTGTATTGTATCCAGCTCTTTTTAAGGGCTTATAATGCCCAAGGATGAGTCCCTTGGGCTAGATGACAGCTATAGAGCTGTGAGTCTATGGAGATTCAGCCAAAATCATGTATATTCCACCCTGCGGCTGACCTGGGCAGGAGTCACCCAGGAGGAAGGTGATCATCTATTACAAGCAACTAGGAGCATAGAAACGCTGCCTCAGGCCAGGGTTTCCAGAACCTCACTTGGAATCACGTCCACACCTTCTGAAGTTGGGCTTTGGCTCTGATGTGTTTGCTTGCTTCTTTCTCTCCACTTTTCCTTTGTTCTTTTTTTTTTTGTGGGTGGGTTTCGAGGTAGGGTCTCACTCTAGCCCAGGCTGACCTGGAATTCATTATGTAGTCTCAGGGTGGCCTTGACCTCGCAGCAATCCTCCTACCTCTGCTGCCTGAGCACTGGGATTAAAGTCGTGCGCCACCACACCTGGCCACTTTTCTTCTGTAATTCCCAGGCTCCAGCCTGACTTCTAGAATCATGGGTGTTGTTCACATTCTGCCTGCACACACCTTCCTTTGTTTTAGGGGGCTCCAGAGACACTAGCTGAACTTAACTGGTCTCCTTGCCCCTCCTCCTTCTGCTGCCTCGTATCTCTTATATCTAACAGCAATGTCACAGGCCTTGTAGTCCACCCCAGCAGAACCCACTGATCCATCCCAATTACAGTGCCACTTGCAGCCTCCATAGGGGCCTCAGAACTTGAGGCCTTCACCTCAGTTTCCCTGCCCCATCCCACTCACTCTCAGAGCAGCTGTCACCTCCATGACCATTGTGACTTCAGGAGCCTTTAGACCTCATTCCCTATGCACAAAACAGCCTGGTGACTCCAGCCCCAGTCTTAGGTGACTGTGAACTGTGCAGTTTGAGCTCATCCCAGCCACTGGGCCTGGAATCATTGGGGCAAAGAGTGTGGCTTAATTTCTCCATAAGGCAGCATGTTGAAAGGTCTCACTGTAGCCCAGACTGTCTAGGACCTCACTCTGTAGTCACAGGCTGGCCTCAAACTCACAGAAATCCTCCTACTTCTGCCTCCTAAGTGCTGGAATTAAAGACATGAAGCACCATGCCCAGGCATTTATTGAGGGTTCTTAAGTATAGCATGAGAGCACATGGGAATATTATTTAACTGTTTGCTATTGACTAAGGATTTTTTTTCAAGTTAGGTGATAGTCACAACTAGCTGAGTTCCATGATTCTCCTCCTCCTTTCTTTTTTTTTTTTTTTTTTTCTGAGGTAGGGTCTCACTCTGGTCCAGGCAGACCTGGAATTCACTATGTAGTCTCAGGGTGGCCTCAAACTCATGGTGATCCTCCTACCTCTGTGCTGGGATTAAAGGTGTGCGACACCACACCCAGCTTCTCCTCCTTTCTTGAAACCAAAATGTCAAGGAAGTCAAGCATTGGGGATGGGAGATGGCTCTGTGTTAAAGGCACTTGCTTACAAAGCATGTGTTCCCCTGGTTCAATTCTCCAGTCACTCACATAAAGCTGGATGCAAAAAGTGATACAAGCATTTGGATTTTGTTTGTAGTGGCAAGAGACCCTAGTGTGCATGCACCCCCACCCCCACATGCATACATAAATCAATTTAAAAAAGAAAGTGAAACAGTTAGTATATGTGCCTTTAATCCCAGCACTTGGGAGGCAGAGGTAGGAGGATCACTGTGAGTTCAAGGCCAGTCTGGGACTCCAGAGTGAACTCCAGGTCAGCCTGGACTAGAGCAAGACCTTACCTCGAAAAACCAAGACAAACAAATAAACAAAACCAGATTGATTGCTTACTGGGCTTTTGCAGTCCTCAGAGAGGAGTCAGGCATCCCAGGCACCAAACAGGCCGTGTAGGAGCTGGAGTGGCCCCTGTGGCTTGTATTGCATTAAGACCACATTGTTTTTCCAGGCCAAGAGAATCTTTATTTTTTTTGTGTATGAGGGTAAAGAAGTTCATTGCAGAAATGATTTGCCTCTCTTGGTTTGGAGTCCAGAGATATAAAAATTTCCACCATGAACTTTTCCCCAGAAACATAAGCATGAGTTGGATTTCCTCTTAGGCAGCAATTTCTTTTCCTGTTGTGCCCTCATCTCTGTACTTCCCACCTCCCCTGTGGGAAAATGGTTCACCATGGGGGTCACCACCTGTACTCAGTGCTCTTTCCCCAGTTATGTTGTTACACTTCAACACACACACACACACACACACACACACATACACACACTCATACGCACACACAGAGTTGGGGTGAGGACTCCCACTGGACTTGGAACTGTTTATTCCTGTGCTTGTGGGACAGTGATTCAGCATTCCCACATGAAATTGCACAGGTTAAAGTCAGTGGGGGCTGAAGGTGTGGGTTTGATCAAACTGTAAGGGAAATGTTAACACTAATACATATTAACTAATAATAAGTATTACTTTAAAAATTAAATAGAACATAATATAAATTTACCAACATAACCATTTGTAGATACATATTTCAAGATATTAAGTGTATCCACATGTAACCATCACCATATCTGCCTCCAGAACTTTTCAATCCAAATAAAGATTCCTATAAAACATCGATGCGGGGCTGGAGACATGGCTTAGCGGTTAAGGTGCTTGCCTGTGAAACCCAAGAACTCAGGTTCAAATCTCCAGATCCCATATAGGCAGATGCACAGTGACACAAGTGCACAATGTCGTACATGTGCACAAGGGGGTGCACATGTCTGGAGTTTGTTTGCAGAAGTTAAGGCCCTGGCACACTCATTCTCTCTCTCTCTGGCTCTGCCTCTTTCTCTCTTTCAAATAAATAAATAAAGTATTTTAAAAACATCAATGTAACATTTAAAAAATATTTTATTTATTTATTTACTTGCAAGTAAAGAGAGAGAAAGAACACGTGGGCACAGGCCTCTTGCTGCTGAAAACTCCAGACACATGTACCTGGCATGTGTATCTGGCTTTATGTGGGCACTGGGGAATTGAACCTGGGACGGCAGGCTTTAGTAGCAAGCACTTTGAAATGCTGGAGCCATCTCCACAGTCCCTATGTGGCATTTTTATAATTGATATCTATGGCCTTATCAGACATTCCACATCAAAGGTGAGGAATTACATTTCTTTCAACAAGCAAATCACTTGAGAAATAATTGTTTTGTGTGGAGGAGTCCTGGAGCTCTTCAAGACCACAGGCCTTTTTCTACTGGGAACACTTAACCCTTGCCCCCCCCCCCCCCCGACACTCCTCAAACACAGCATCTCATCCCTAGTTCATAAGTACAGATAGACAGGATAGGGGAGGCACAGGACATGTGGCACAAGCATCTCTGATTTTACTAGGGCTCAAGGTGCACACACGATGCTAGGACCCAGCTTTTTCTGTCAGGACATGCAGGAATGCCAGCCACCTGCCCATCACTTGTCTGGACTTTTCCAAGCCTGAAAAAAATTCTGTCTAGGAAGTGCCTTCTTGAAATGCCAGCACTGCACACTGGCTGAGAGCCGGCCCAGAACTGACAGCACTCCTTCCCTCTCCAGAACGAGCTGCAGAACTGGTCTCTCCACACTGCTGTCCTTCCTCCCATATAGGAGCGAAGGGAAGACCAAGGCCAGCTACCAGGGCAGGGGCTTAGGAAATCCCCTGCCAAGGGACTTGCAGAGTCAGTTGGGAGGCTTAAGCTGGGACCCCATCAGATGATTTCAGTGGAAAGGGAAAGTTCAGAGGTCAACAAAAGAAACGGGAATGAGCAAAGAGTTAGTCAGGATCTCCTAGAGGATGCACTATGTCAGCCTTGTAACTTAACACCTTCCAGAATTTTTTTGTATTTGTGTGTGTCGGTGGGGGTGGGGGGCTGCTGTTGGGATCACAGATACATGTTCCACCTTGTATTCAGCTTCATATGGGTGCTGGTGACTTGAATCTGGGCTAGAGGCTTTGGAAATAAGGGCCTTTAAACAGCTGAGCATCTCCCCAACCCACCTTCCAGAACTTTCAGTAATTTTCCTTAGTGACTGAATGGGAACTATTCATGTGGTTACACTAACCTTGCATATTTAGAGAGATGAAAATGTATGTTTTCGTTGTTCCAGATAATCATTGTGGTACAGTCAGACACACATGACAAATTTTGGAGAAGACTTAAGAGGCTGGGGAACCCATGCTGGGAAACAAACCTGAAACTTGGAGCTAGTGTTCTTGATGTAACCATTTCTCCAGCAAACAGTTCTTCGATCTTGTTGTAAAGTACCCATGTGTAAGCACACGTACTTAATAAGCATTCAATCTACTGCTATCAGAATCATAAAAGTGTGGGGTTGCCAGGAGGTTAAAGGTCATCTAATCCAGTTCTCATGTCTATGGACGGGAGCTGAGACCTAGCCAGGCCGTGCACAACCTTCCCAGCGCGTGGCTAATGTGACCATACTGTCCACTGTCAGCAGACTTACAAGTGGTTTATGTATCTATCTATAAAGCAAATTCTTGAGCACAGATCAAAGAACTAGTAGGGTTCTTGTGTCTGAGCTCCCTGCCTTGTCATCCTTTGGCAGAAGTTTGTGTGTGCTCAGGCACCATAGGAACTCACATGGAGGCTGTTGGCCATGAGCGGTGGTGTAGGACTTCAGTGTTTTTTAAAATTATTATTAGTTACTTTTTTTAATTGACAACTACCTTAATTGTAGACAATATCCCATGGTACTTCCTTCCTTCCCCCCACTTTCCCCTTTGAAACTCCACTATCCATCATATCCCCTCCCCCTCTCAATCAGTCCCTCTTTTATTTTGATGTCATGATCTTTTCCTCCTATTATGATGGTCTTGTGTAGGTAGTGTCAGGCACTGTGAGGTCCTGGATATCCAGGCCATTTTATGTCTGGAGGAGCACATTGTAATGAGTCCTTCTCTTCCTTTAGCTCTTACATTCTTTCCACCCCCTCTTCCACAATGGATCCTGAGCCTTGGAAGGTGTTAGAGATGTTTCAGTGCTGAGCACTCCTCTGTCCCTTCTTCTCAGCACCATGGTGCCCTCTGAGTCATTCTAAGGTCACCACAATCTGAAAAGAGAAGCTTCTCTAACCAAAAGTGAGAGTAGCATTAATATATGGGGTATTTTAAGTACTAGTTTCTTTCCTGTCTTTTCCTGGTTTGACAAGGTCTTCCTTTAGGTGAAGTGCAAAGAACTATGTAAAGTGGAGGGCTGGGTGTGGTGGCTCATGCCCTTAAGCCCAGCAGAAGTAGGAGTATCGTCATGAGTTCGAGGCCAGCCTTGAGACTACATAATGGATCTCAGGTCAGCGTGGGCTAGCGGGAGACCCTACCTTGAAAAACCAAAAAAGAAAGAAAGAAAGAAAGGAAGGAAGGAAGGAAGGAAGGAAGGAAGGAAGGAAGGAAGGAAGGGAAAGAAAGAAAGAAAGAAAAGGGGGAGGAAGAAGGAAGGTGGAAAGGAAGGGAGCTGTATGTGGGGAGGGGTCAGGCAGGATGCACCATACTGGAAAGTGTACTCAAGTGTGCAATGCTCCTTTTGGGCTGGGCTAAGGCAAGAAAAGAGGCATAGCATGGAGGAGGTCTTGGAGCACATGGCCCACTCACAGTGTGTGCAGGACCAGGCAGTTCTGTCATCCAGGCCCAGTGGCTTTGAAGAAGGATTTTTTAACTTGTGCTTGTTATAAGTAGATGAAGCTATGGGCATGGGTACCAGTTCTCCAAAAGATAACCTCCCCTAACTCCAACAGACCCCAGCCAGGCTCAAATGTTCTTCTGTAGATCTTAAGGAAGTAGCCTATTTGACATGAGGAGTTAATAGATTTGTTTTTAATATTTTATTTTATTTATTTTGAGAGAGAGAGAGAGAGAGAGGGAGAGAATGGGCATACCAGGGCCTCTAGCCCTTGCAAACAAACTCCAGACGTATGTGCCACCTTGTGCATCTGGCTTATTTGGGTACTGGGGAATTGAACCTGGGTCCTTAGGCTTCTGCTAAATCATCTCTCCAGCCCAGGAGTTAATAGATTTGATTACTGTTCTAGACCCACTAGATTTGCCTAATAAGTCCTTGGAACAAGACTTCATGGGCCTTATTGCCTGTGGCTGGGCAATTCTGACATTAAAATTACGTAGTTTTTACTCTTTGCTAATTGTTCGGTCTCCATTCAGCTGATGTTTCAGAGCCATTTAATTCTCATATTCAGCACTGTGCAGTTGCCTTGCTGCATAAGACAGTAAAAGCCTCGGGGACACACAGGATACCCAGAGGTGGAGGTCTTGAAGAAGTCCTATCTCATGGGGCAGGCATCCCAAGAGTCTGTTGTTTTAGGCAGGGGGTGGAATGGGGATGGGGAGGATCTGAAATGGCAGCCTCCTGGAACGGGCATGCTCCAGCAGGGCTGAGCATGCCTGTGAGTCTGTCTCCCTCATATGGATGGGTTGTTTCAAATTACTGGGACTTAGGAGAAAGTCCCAAGAGCTTCCTGCAGGCTTCATGCCCACTCTTGGCAATGCCCCACTCCCACCTACATCTGCCTTGATCTAAGGTCTCTCCACTTGTAGCCACTATAAGAAAGGGTGCTGCCCCTTTTAGAGAAAACAAACTGCTCCAGACAGGACATGAGACTTTTTCAGAGCCACACTTCAGGTGAAAGGCCAGGATGGTGCCCCAGTCTGCCTCCAAAGCCTTCCTTCCCTCCATGTTTCTCTCTGTGCTGTACTCAGAAATCATACAATACTATCAAACTGCCCCTATGATGATAATCCAGACGGGAGACAGACTCACAGGCATGCTCAGCCCTGCTGGAGCATGCCCGTTCCTGGAGGCTGCCATTTCAGATCCTCCCTATCCCCATGAGTTCATGCGCCTGCATCTGGGTGGTTGCCATGCCCTGGAGGGTCCTTTGAACAGCAGGAAGATGACTTAATCCGTTCTTAAAACCCAGGGTCTTCACAATATTACATGGAAAACACAGGGCACGGGAAGGAGGGAGCTTGATCCACACCCACATGGGCTTGTATTTGCACAAGTAGACTCTAGAAGGATGCATAAATCAGCATCAGGGAAAGTCCCAGTCTAGGGTGGCGAGCTAAGGATAGGGAGGGGCGCCTGGAGGTCTGGGTTTCTTCGAGGGGTGATGAAAACACTCTGGAATTAGACTGTGGTGGTAGCCTTGCAGCTGTGAATATGCTGAAAACCACTGAATTGTACGCTGTAGGCAAGTGAGCTGTGGTAGAGAAATCATGCTCTACGTAGTGTCACAGTCCAGCCACTACAAATACTTCTGTCAGCAGTTCAGAGCTTCTGTCCCCCTGAGGTTTCCTTTACTCCAGTCCATCTTAGGAGAAGTCTGGTCTGACGGGAAGATGAGGGAAGAGCCCAGGACTGAAGGGAACCCTATTGGTGTCATCTCTCTAAGGGGTCTGTGAGCCAACAGGGAGGTCCACACAGAAGGCTACAGGGTCAAGAGTAAACTGCATGCCCCATGGGCTTCTGATATGGCATTGATGAGATGATTGAAGACCTCTGGAGTTAGCAGTCTTGGTAGACTTGGGGGAAAAGACATTTTTTTTCGTCCCACTGATGTGTCCTATCGGACTTGTGAAACACTAGAGACATGCTGCCAGTGTCTTCTCAGTAGCAGAGCCTGCTGTCATGTTTGTCTTGGAGTCACTTGATCCGGGCCCATTGCTAAGAATGCAGCAGAGCCCAGCAGCCTGTCTCATAACAACCTTCCGGGTACTCTCCATCCCTCGGTGGGGCTTCTGCGATTTCTGTCTGACTAGTGGCTTCACAAAGCCTTGGGAATTAACTGAAAGAGATCTGCCCTAAATACGGGGCTTTTCTGCCAACAGTTATTTTCAGTCTTTTCAATTATGGTTGTGCTCTCCGGTAACGACCGCAGCATCTCATAAATACAGGCTGAATCACAGCTGGGCTGCAGAGCCAGCTCTGGGGTGGGAACAACACGTGGATGGCCTGGAGACAATCCTCTGCCCGTAGCCTGAGAAGGTCAGGTCAGGCAGCCCATTGAACAGGGTTGGGCCAGGAGCTCCCCAGAGGCCGTGATGGCCAGGATGTCATTCTTTCCACATCCTCCACACTCATCTGAAGTTTTTCTGTGTGTGGGGGGGATGGGGCATGCATGGTGGTTCCACCATCCCTGGACCCCAAGAGGCCACATGGGGTACATTTTGCTCTGAGCCCATCACTACCTCTGCCTTGTGTCTCTGAAGGACACCAGGTGCCTGGTTTCCTTTATCTATGTGGTAGATATTCAAGGAAGGGAGAGAAGGGAAACGACCGTTCTTTGGCAGGGTGGGAGTCAGAAGAGACTGAGGGTCTCTCTGGTACTGTATGCATGGGGAAGGCATGTCAGGGCATAAGCTGGTAGGGGGTCAAACCCGGTTGATGTGTGGCACCTGGGAGAGGAATTTTGGGAAGAGGGTTGGCGTGAGAAGGTATCCGGGCTTCAGAACTGCTGCCGCTTGAGCTCCTTGGGTCTGAACTGAGAGGAGGAGAGAGAGAGAGAGAGAGAGAGAGAATATCTATTCCCCAGACACCCACATGGGTACAGTATGCAAACCCAAGTCTTCAACACAGTGAAGTCAGCTTGAAACAGCCCTCAAGGTGTCTAGGGGATAGGGCCAGCAGTGTGGGGCCTGTGACGGTGTAGGGGCACCAGAGTGTACGGCTTTCGCTCTGAAGTGTCACGAAGTCCTGAGGACAAATAGCATCTAATTAAACTGCAGCAGAGATTGGGGTGGGATGGGAACACTGTGATGTGGGAAGGAACCCTGTTGTCAGATATTTATTTTTATTTTTACTTTTTTATTTTAGAGAGAGAGAGAGAGAGAGAGAGAGAGAGGGAAAGGAAGAGGCAGAGAGAGAATGGGCCTGCCAGGCTCTTTTCAGGCGCTGTGAATGAACTCCAGACACGTGCGCCCCCTTGTGCACACATGCGACATTGCATGCTTGTGTCACTTTTGCATCTGTTTAAAGGTGGGACCTGTAGATTTGAACAAGCATTCTTAGGCTTCTCAGGCACGTGCCTTAACTGCTAAGCCATCTCTCCAGCCCATCAGACATTTTTTGTTGTTGTTGTTTGTTTGTTTTGGTTTTTCGGTTTTTCGAGGTAGGGTCTCACTTTAGCTCAGGCTGACCTGGAATTCACTATGTAGTCTCAGGGTGGCCTCGAACTCACAGCCATCCTCCTACCTCTGCCTCCCGAGTGCTGGGATTAAAGGCATGCGCCACCACGCCCGGTTCCATCAGACATTTTTAGTGAAGCATTTTACCTGAGAGTAGCACAAGAACTTGAGTCTTCCCAGACTCATACCGTCAGAACCACAAAGGTCCTGTTCACAGGGTCGGCCTGGCTTTAGACATAACTAGCACAAAGCCCAATGATTGGCTGTAAATCCCATTTCATAACTCAAAAGCCAGGAGACCTTGGGCAAGTTTTGTCTTCTTCCTTTGTGCCTCAGTTTCCTCATTGGTTAGATACTGGACTAAGAAGATTGACTGTGGTCTCTCAGAATAGGTCTCATGAGTTTTGGCTACTTTTACACTAGTCTCAGGTAAGAGCCATTACAGACAGAAGGGCTGTTTATACTACAAATGTTGCAGGTACAGGAAGGCAAGCCAGACCCCCCTTCCAGGGACAGAGAAGCTGGGTATGGGGATGTCTGGTCCTTATGCACCAAGCTAAGAAGGGCTAGAGTACCCTCTGTCCCTTCCACTGCTCCCACAACACTAAAGTCAGCGGTAAACGTGCCCAAAGTGGAGATATGTATTGAGGCTGCCCTAAGGGTACTGCTTGGCTCCCTCACAGAAGCCGGCTGTGGGTTTCAGTCCAGTGTGCAGCACTTTCATGCCACCTGTCATAAGGAGCACAAGTTCTATCCACTCTAAAGCAAGATCTAAACACCATTAAAGCCTCATGTCTCCCAGCGTTGTCCTCATAGGATAGAAGCCTGTTGTGCAGAGACCTACGGTGCTGCCATCACTTCCCCAGAACAGGAGCAGGCATGGACCTCTTGGGGCCACACACAGTTTAGAGTGAGCCATCTCATGTTCTTAGGGAGAAGCCTGCTAGCCTCCGAGACAAAGGAGGAATTCTGCATAAAAGCCTCCTTGGGGCTGGAGAGATGGCTTAGCGGTTAAGCGCTTACTTGTGAAGCCTAAGAATCCCCATTTAAGGCTCCATTCCCCAGTCCCCACATAAGCCAGGTGCACAAGGTGGCGCATGCATCTGGAGTTCATTTTCAGTGGCTGGAGGCCCTGGTGCGCCCATTCTCTCTGTCTGTTGCTCTCAAATAAATAAATTAAAAAAATATTAAAAGCCTCCCTGGTTTCTTGTTTTAAAAAAAATGTTTTTTTATGGGGTGGGGTGGGGAGAGACAATTGGCATTCCAGGGCCTCTTGCTGCTGTGAATGAATTCCAGACACATTTACCACATTGTACATTTGGCTTTACATGGTTACTGTGGAAGTGAAACAAGCCAGCAGGCTTTGCAAGCAAGCACCTTTAACTGCTGATCCATCTCCCAAGCCCCGGCCTTCTTGATTTCTTAAGCTACAACTCATACCAGAAAAAATATTAGTCAAGAAGGTTTGGGGATCAAAAATAAAACGTTACATGTTATTTTGGTGTTGCTTTGAGGCAGGGTCTCCCTGTGTAGCAGGCTAACCTCTTAACTCATCGTCCTCCTGCGTCCGTCTCCAAAGTGGTGGGATTACAGTTGTGTGTCATGACTCCTGATTATTTTTTTTTAAATATATTTTATTTATTTATTTGAGAGAGAGAAAGAGGGAGAGAGGGAGAGAGAGAGAGAAAGAATGGGCACGCCAGGGCCTCTAGCCATTGCAAATGAACTCCAGATGCATGGGCCCTGGCTTGTGCATCTAGCTTATGTGGGACCTGGAGAATCGAACCGGGATTCTTTGGCTTTGTAGGCAAGCACCTTAACCGCTAAGCCATCTCTCCAGGCCCCGATTACTTTTTAGGTTTGCTTTTTCAAGGTAGGGTCTCACTCTAGCCCAGGCTGACCTGGAATTCACTGTGTAGTCTCAGAGTGGCGTCGAACTCACAGCGATCCTTCTACCTCTGCCTCCGGAGTGCTGGGATTAAAGGCGTGTGCCACCACACCTGGCGTGCTGGTTATTTTTAAACAGTGGTATAGACAGAATGCCTCTCATCACTTGATTGGACACAGGACTGAGAACAGCAGCAAGAGTTAACGAGCATGTGTACACACTGAATGTGAGTATGCAAGGGTATTGGTACACACAGATACAGTGTAAGAACATATGTGCACCAATGTACATACACTGTGTGAACAGGGAAGGACTTGGTGCCCATGCCTATTATGTGTATTTGTGTTGCACACATGTAATAGTGTGCCTGCATGTGTGCATACATTCATGTGTGAGTGTGTGTAACCATGAGGGTATGTGTCCATGTGCTTGTCCTAAGGTACCCAGTATCTTTGGTTATGTGCTTGGAATAAAGAATAAACTATACCTTGGTGGTATGATATTCATGTAACTGACTTCATAGGAAAGATAATGAAAGTTGATTTGTTTGTGGTGGCACACGCCTTTAATCCCAACACTTGGGAGGCAGAGGTAGTAGATGGCCTTGAGTTCGAGGCCACTCTGAGACTACAGAGTGAATTCCAGGTCAGCCTGGACTAGAGCGAGACCTTACCTCAAAAGAAAAAAAATTAATTTTAAAATCGCTTCACAGTACATGAAAATCTGTTACCAGCCTGGAGAGATGGCTTAGCAATTAAGGCCTGTGAAGCCTAAGGACCCATGTTTGACTTGCCATATCCCACATAAGCCAGACTCACAAGGTGACACATACACAAGGTCACACATGTGCACAAGGTGGCACATGTGTCTGGAATTTGATTACAGTGGCTGGAGGCCCTGGCATGCCAATTCTCTCTCTTTCTCTTGCTCTCACTAAAAAAGGGCCCGTCTGTTGGGCTTGCCCCAAAAAAATAAAAAGAAAAAGAAAGAAAATCTGTTACCTTCTGAGGGTCCAGTTGCTGTTCAAAGTGAAGCTGGAAGAGCTGAGCCTCAGCTTTGCACTTGCAGGTTCCCCATGCACGACCCTCACAGCATTCTCATTAGTCGAGGGTTGTAAAATTTAGAGTTTGACTAGAAAATGCCCAGGTCTTGAATCTACAGTCTGCAAAGTGTTTCTGTGGACTTGTGGATTCCACTTTTTTTTTTTTTTTCTCATAATATGGCAGAGAGAATAGGTCTGGAGAGCTCAGCTGGAGCAGGAAGCCAGAAGACAAGTGTGTTGTTTCACACTCATAAGTCTGAGCAGGTCTGAACTAACCTGTGTCCTTGGTGTGTGTCTAGCTTCCATTAGAAGTCTCTTGCCACCAGTTCCTGAAAGAGTAGACAGGGGCCATACCTGGCAGTCATTTGGGTTTAACTTTCCAGCTATTGGTGTTCCCACCAATGGCTTGAATCTCCATACTGCTTCAGCAGGAAGGTTGTCATTTGACTAGATGTTGGCATGATGCCAATTGAGGACCAAGCAGCTTTGGGGCAGTCTCAAGGCTGTCTCCTTCATAACTGAGGGGACTGTATGCAGAGTGCTGTACATTGTATAGACTCTTTTTTGTTTGTTTGTTTGAGAGAAGGTCTTGCTCTAGTCCAGGCTGACCTGGAATTCACTATGTAGTCTCAGGGTGGCCTTGAACTCAGTGATCCTCCTACTTTTGCCTCTTTTAAAAAAAAAATTAAAAAAATAGCTTTTTATATTTTAGAGAACGAGTGAGAGAGACAGAGGGAGAGAATTGGCATGCCAAGGCCTCAGCCACTGTAATCAAACCTTAGATGCTTGCACCACCTAGTGGGCATGTGCAACCTTGCGCTTGCCTCACCTTTGTGTGACTAACGTGGGATCTGGAGAGTAGAACATAGGTCCTTAGGCTTCACAGGCAAGCACTAAGCCATCTCTCCAACCAGACCCTTCTATTTTATTTGGTTCTTTCAAAACATTATTCTGAGATGGCATGCCTAAGTGTCATTGCTGCAGGGCTTGAGCATGTATAAGGCTAAGGTCTGGTTTTCAAGATTTGTCCATGTTGCTGTGTGCATAGTGTTTCTTTGCTTGTGATGGAAAAATGTCCATTGTGTAGGTGAAGCATTGTCTGCTCCTTTCATTTGGTGGCCATCTGGGTTATGTGGCCTCTTTCAGCTGTTGTAATGATGAGGTGAACATTCACGACAAGTGTCCGTGTGGCTGTGTTTATTCAGTTAAGCTTGGTTATATAACCTGAGTCATGGTGTAACCCAGGACTTCCACTCCTAGAGAAAGCTTGATTCTAGATTCATTTGTTTTGTTTTGTTTTGTTTTGTTTTTCAAGTTAGGGACTCACTGTAGCACAGGTTGGCCTCAAACTCACAGTGATCCTCCTACCACTGCCTCTCGAGTGCTGAGATTAAAGGCATGCACCACCATATCCAGCTTCTAGATCCATTTTATTTCTCTTTTAAAAAATAGTTGTAGGGGCCGGAGAGATGGCTTAGCGGTTAAGGCGCCTGCCTGCTAAGCCAAAGAACCCGGTTCCAATCTCCAGGTCCCACATTTAGCCAGATGCAAAGTGACGCAAGGGCACAATGCTGCACTTGACCACAAGGGGGCGCACACATCTGGATTTTGTCACAGCAGCTGAGAGACTGCTGGCGCTCCCATCTCTATCTGTCTCCCTCTCCCTCTCTGTCTGTCTCTGTCTGTGTCTCTCTCCAAAAATAAAGTACAAAAAAATTTAAAGACAAAAAATAGTTGTAAAAAGTTTTTATTTATTTATTTGTTAGAGACAGAGAGGCAGGGAGAGGGAGAAAAATAAATAGAGAGAGAATGTTTGTGTAGGACCGCTAGCCACTGCAAACGAACTCCAGATGCATGCGCCACCTTGTGCATCTGGCTTACATGGGATCTAGAGAATCGAACCTGGGTCCTTAACTGCTAAGCCATCTCTCTAGCCCTTAAAAAATATTTTTATTGGGCTGGAGAGATGGCTTAGCAGTTAAGGCACTTGCCTACAAAGCCTAACAACCCTGGTTCGATTCCCTGGTACCCACATAAAGCCAGATGCACAAGGTGGCACGTGCATCTGAAGTTCGTTTGCAGTGGCTAGAGGCCCTAGCGTGCCCACCTCCCTCATATCTATATATGTCTCTGCTTGCAAATGAATAAATAAAAATATTCTTATTTATTTACAAGTGGGGGGTGGAAAGAATAACAGATGCTCACACCCCTTTTTGCATCTGGCTTTATGTGGGTAGCGGGGGACTGATCCCAAGCCCAGGCTGTTAGGCTTTGCAAGCAAGTGCCTTTAACCACTGACCCATCTCTCCAGCCCCACGTTTTATTATTTTTTTTTCTTGCTTAATTGCACAGGCTAGAAAGGCGAGAATAAACACTCATGTCCTGCTCCTGACCTCAGTACATCAGGGGGTGCATCTAGTCACTCACACTGAGAGACATTAACAGTGGGGTTTTCTGAGTGGCCTTATTAGGAGGAAATTGCTTGGTGGATTAACTTCATCTTGTTTAGGAAATAAGGACCAAGAAAAATAGAGTCACGTGACCACTAACATATTTATAAATAAAGTTGAGGAAAACATGAGTTAGGCACTTTGGGCAGCACCCTCCTCCTCCACACACAACATTGAAGTTGTAATTCAGCTGTGTCAATACACGTGGCTTCTCCCTGTGTGCTGTGCTGTCTTCCCAGAATGAGAATCCACATTGGCTCCTCAACTAAAGGAATTGCGCTTTACTTGTAGGTTTTACTTACTGAATTTTCCCTTCTTTCCTAGTATAGTTTATAGAAACCTTTATAGCCACTTTGAGACAAAGGGACTATTGTGACTGATTTTGCTGAATTTAAGCCTTCATGGTCTGGGGGGTGGTGAGTGTTGGAGCCAAAGGAATGTCTCTGCAGATACAAATAAGGTTTCTTCCATGCAGAGAAGTGGACAAAGCGGTCCCCATTCTGCTGACATGTGGGTGAAAGCTGCCGTGGCCTGTACTGAGCTGGTGTTTGGGTACGCTTCCCATTCTGTGCCCTACTCTCTGGCGTATGCCCTCAGAAAATTGTCCCTGCCAATGGGAATTGTCTGTCTGCAGGGGACTGCTGTGTAGTGTCAGAGCCATTGGGAAGATCCTATTCTATCTGTGAGTGGCGTTTCCTTCCCCACTCTCACTTGCTGCTTATTTGCAGCCATCTTTTCCCAGCCTTGTGTCTCACCATCTCTCATATTGCCAGGCTCTTCCCTTCCTCCCTGATTTCCCTGCAGATGCCTAAATCAGAGGGAACCTGGTTCTCAGCTTACACCCTCCTATTTCATGTCTCTATCACCTTGTGTGGACATGCCATTGCCTGCTAGCCGTCTCCTTCTCTGAGAGCCACAGGAGGGAGAAAGAAGGCTAGAGGAGGGATTTCTGGCCAACTAAGCTGTTGTTTGCAGCTTTTCCACACACAGAACTTCAGCCAGACATCCAGCCCTGTGCCCAGAACCAAAACATAAAGCTATCAATTAAAAAGGCCTCCAGATGGGTGTGGTGGCGCACGCCTTTAATCCCAGCACTCGGGAGGCAGAGGTAGGAGGATCGCCATGAGTTCGAGGCCACCCTGAGACTACAGAGTGAATTC
>PVKW010041715.1:0-17872 GCA_004027895.1 Orientallactaga bullata | reverse complement strand
AAAAAAAAAAAAAAAAAAAAAAAAAAAAAAAAAAAAAAAAAAAAAAAGAAAGAAAGAAAAGAATAGTAGAAAACATATGCAAACATATCAGCTTCTTCCTTACCGTGCGCTGACACAAGAAACCAACAACAACAAAAGCAGTCGCGCTACTGGGAGGTTGCTGGCACTCACAGAGTGTGAAGTCCTTACCTGCCAATCTCACTCAGCTCCGTGTAAGCGGAATCAAAATTTTCCTTCCAAGAAATGGTGGCCCCATCAGCAGCTGCATCTTTGGGAGAAGGAGAATCTATGTATGACATTGCAGATGTACATGAGGAGAGAGAGAAGGTTCTCAGCTGAGCTTCAGCACAACCCCAAAGCAATTCTCATGTCTTAAATACGGAGGCCACCCAGTGGGAAAAGGCCGTCATTCTCTGGAGCGTTATCGTAAAACTATCTGAGGGGACAGTGACAGAGTCAGACACCCTCTATCATCTCCTTAAACGAAGGGAAACATCGGAGGATCAGAAATGTAGCTTCTAGCTGGGAGTTGAGGTGCCAGAGGAGGAAGAGGTAGGAGGATGATGGTGAGTTTGAGGCTAGCCTGGGACTACAGAGTGAGTTCTAGGTCAGCCTGGGCTAGAGTGAGACCCTCCCTCAAAAAACCAATAAATAAATAAATATATAAATAAGTAATAATAAAAAATAAATAAAAACAACAACAAAAAAAAAGTTTATGGGGGGGGAGCTGGAGAGATGGCTTAGTGGTTAAGGAGGAGAATTGAATTCTCCAGGACCCACGTAAGCCAGATGCACTAGGGGCACATGCATCTGGAGTTTGTTTGCAGTGGCTAGAGGCCCTGGCTTGCCCATTCTCTCGGTCTGCCTCTCTTCTATCTCTCTCTCTCTCTCTCTGTCTGCTTGCAAATAATTAATTTTTAAAAGAGTTTATAGGACTAAGGGTAGGTTGGTGAGAAAGGTGGGTAAAATAAGAACCATATTTGTAAAATACTCATTTTTGGACTAGTTAAATGTAGATCTTGTGAACTTCTCAACAAAACTACATAAACTAGATCCATGTTGAAAAACATTCTGGTGGAGGAGGCGGCTATCTAAGCTTCATTAGGTAATGAAATCCTTCACCCCGGTGCTTTCCTCTCCACTTTGAGCTAGTGAGCACAGCTGTCTCTGATGCTGTGGGGAACTGTGTGGCAGAGGTGCCCAAGGGAGAACAGACTTTGTATTCTTTTTTTTTTTTAATTCTTTCTTTATTTATTTGAAAGAGTAGCAGGTAGAAAGAGGGAGAGAGAGAAGAAGAGGAGGAGGAGGAGGAGGAAGCGGCAGAGTGAACGGGCACACTGCAAATGAACTCCAGACACATGTGCCACCTTGTGCATCTAGCTTACATAGATCCTGGGGAATCGAACCAAGGTCCTTAGTCTTCACAGGCAAACATCTTAACCGCTAAGCCATTTCTTCAGCCCTGGCTTTGTATTCTTTTATTTATTTTTAATTTTTTTGTTTATTTATTTATTTGAGAGCGACAGAGAGAGAAAGAGACAGATAGAGAGAGAATGGGTGCACCAGGGCCTCCAGCCACTGCAATCGAACTCCAGATGCATGCACCACCACCTTGTGCATCTGGCTTATGTGGGTCCTGGGGAATCGAGCCTCGAACTGGGGTCCTTAGCCTTCACAGGCAAACGCTTAATCACTAAGCCCCAGGCTTTGTGTTCTTAAAGGAGTCTTAGAGAAGGACAGAGAGTGCCCATATGATACATGGCCCCTGCCTGTGACTCTCAATTCTAGAAGGCATTCCCTTGGGAAACCCAAAAGGCTCAGGATCAGCAGGGGTGGCTCACCTAACCTTTGGTGACAGACACTTAGAGCTCCCCATCATGGAAAAACTCTAGCTTGATTGAACCTGCCAAGCAGCTCCAGGACACCTCCCCATGGGGGTCTGTGATGCCAGGGACTTTGTGGCAGTGGCCCAGTGCCTTGCCTCTCTGCCCGGGGTCCTGGGCTGGCTGGGACTCACCGTACTCTGGAAGCCGCACGAACTCCGACGGCTCGCTGGGAAGGCTGATTCCCCAAGGGTTACTGGCACTGACTCTGAACTGATAAGGACACCCGGGACTAAGGTCTTCGATCACGAGGTAGGTGTCCAAGGTCGAAGCTACAGACTGCTGCCAGACCTGGGAACCTAGTGCAGTGTCCAAGGAGAGGGAGAGAGACAAAGCCAAAAGCGACATTATTTCAAAGACCTTCAGCAAACAAAGAAAGGAAAACGGGCAGAGTCAGTTAGGACAGTGTGGGCTCTGAGAGCCTGTGGGCCGATGACGTCGGATTTGGGTCCAGTCTCCTAAATGACAGACGACTTGAAGCTGTGCAAGAAATTGCTCTATGGATTCTGTTTTCTCTCCAGTGTGCACATGTGAGAGCTAAAATTGACTTTATATGGGAATATGTGGTAAGGCAATTAGGGTGAAAGAAAATATAATATCAGTAACAAAACGTGTGAAATTGTGCCTTTGGAAATTAAAACAAAAAGGAAATTAACAGCCAGGCGTGATGGCGCATGCCTTTAATCCCAGCACTCGGGAGGCAGAGGTAGGAGGATCACCATGAGTTCAAGGCCACCCTGAGACTACAGAGTGAATTCCAGGTCAGCCTGGGCTAGAGCGAGACCCTACCTTGAAAAACCACACACACACACAAAAAAAAAAAAAAGGAAATGAACACATATTAAGCATTATATGTACACGTGAAAATACTACAGAACATGCCATAATTCTCTCCTTTAACTATAAGTGACACCCAACAAAGCAGGGATTACTAGTCTCACGTGACAGATGACGAAGAAGAGTATTGGAAATAGAAATGATTTGCCCAAGTTCTCCTGGCGAGAGACCCCAGGTTCTGTGATGAGCTGTGAACCCTGCACTTTGTATAGTGGGTCTCCAGCTGAGCAACCACACTGACCAGGGAGCTCCAACTGCAAACAGTTTCAGAAAGGTGCTGCCGTGGTGGCACACGCCTTTAATCCCAGCACTCGGGAGGCAGAGGTAGGAGGATCACCCTGAGTTCGAGGCCACCGTGAGACTACAGAGTGAATTCCAGGTCAGCCTGAACTAGAGCAAGACCCTACCTTGAAAAACCAAAAAAAAAAAAAAAAAAAAGGTAAAAGGTG
This sequence comes from Orientallactaga bullata, assembly GCA_004027895.1. Lineage (NCBI taxonomy): Eukaryota > Metazoa > Chordata > Mammalia > Rodentia > Dipodidae > Orientallactaga > Orientallactaga bullata. The sequence continues at coordinate 14,703 of PVKW010041715.1, read as the reverse complement.
CTGAAAATAGTTAGAATTGCTTGGGCGCTGTCTAACAATGAGAAGAAAGAAAAACTAAATGGTAAGAGCAATGGAAAGTAAATGATTTTGGCAGAGGGTGGGCAAGCCGTTGATTTCCATTCCATTGTGCAGCTTCTTAGGGCTTCGGAGCTGCGTTGTCAACAATCAGAGCTACCTGAGGCTTGATAACTAATGGCTCCACTGCGCCTCACCGCTGAAGAAACATACATGCTTTTCGCACATAAATGTAACAAATTTAAGCATTTTAAATCGCCAAATTAAAAATATATATCCTCCAGCTGGAGAGATGGCTCAGCATTTAAGGCGCTTGCCTGCAAAGCCCAAGGACCTGGGTTTGAGTCCCCAGGACCCATGCACAAGCTGGCACTTGTGTCTGGAGTTCATTTGCAGTGGCTGGAGGCCCTGGCGTACCCATTCTCTCTCTCTCTCTCTCTCTAGTAAATAAATATTTAAATATATATATTTATAAATTTAATCTGGAGATGGGAGGGTGGAGTTCTGATCATACTACCACAGTTAAGCTCTGGGGGAACGTTCATAGGTCTAGTCCAGCTGTCTTACTCCTTGTGATCCTGTGTTTCTCATTGCTCTTGACCTTGGCCTTCTCATCTGTAAAATGGGTCTCACTGTCCCTGTGTAGATGACCAAGCAGGTTAAGCAGGGGAATGTAATGAAGACACTTAGCCCCTCGCTGTGCCTACAAGGTACCCAGGAAGGTTTTTGAGCATCAGTGAAAACAGCTGCCAGACATCTGTGATCAGCAGGCAGCTGCAGCCTGGACCCTGACTGACTGAGGTCTGTGTGCTTCTTGTGACACAAGTCACTAGACCTGAGGACCTCCTGAGAGGAAGTGAGGGCCAGAAGAAGCAAGGCAGCCCACCTTCCTCACGGTACTCCACCGTGTAACCGGAAATCGTGCAGTTCCCAGTGCTGGCGGGGGGCAGCCAGCGCAGGATGACGGAGGTGCAGCTCCTCTCCTGCGCGATGGGGCGGTTGGGGGCTGCCGGAACACCTGCGGAGACAGTGGGCGTCAAGGGAGATGGTACCTCACCTGTGTCAAATGTAGCCCGTGGCCCTGCCCACACCGCACACCTTCCTCTAGGCCCAAAGGAGTCCCAGGAGGTGCGCGTTGCTCTCTGACTTTCTTCCTTGACTGAACACTGCGGGGATGTGTGATCAGGCACTGAGCAGGAGGCAGACAGCTCTTAGCAAACAACCCCTTCTCTTCCTATCGCCCAGGATTCTGTTTTGGGATTTCACAAGACAGCCTTTCTTCCCCAGGTGTCCTGGTCACATACACTTCACAAAATGACCAACACGGACTGGAGAAATGAATGGCACAATGGCACTTGTTTGCAAAGTCTGAAGGACCTGGGTTCAACTTCCCAGTACCTATAAAGCCAGATGCACAAAGTGGCACATGCGTCTGGAGTTTGTTTGCAGTGGGAGGAGGCCCTGGTGCACCTGTAACTCACTAACTCTCTCTTGCTCTCTGTCTGCCTTTGTCTCTCTGCAATGAATAAATAAAGTTATTTTAAAACATTACCAACATAGGAAAAGAATAGCTATGGCCAGGGCAGTAGGGAGGGAGGAACGGGGGCTTAGGTTTAATGGGTACAGACTGGGTTACAGTTTGGGAAGATGAAAATTTTGTGTCTAGCCAGGTGTGGTGGTGCCCGCCTTTAATCCCAGCACTTGGGAGGGAGAGGTAGGAAGATCACCGTGAGTTTGAGGCCACCCTGAGACTCCATAGTGAATTCCAGGTCAGCCTGTGCTAGAGTGAGACCCTACCTCAAAAAACAAAACAACAACAACAAAAAGTTCCGTGTCTAGTGGGGATGGTGGATGGTGGCACACCATGTGAGTGTCCTTCATGCCACTGAAAGATGCTGAAAAGTGATTAAGATTGTGCTTACAATGCTTAGAGAGAGATAGTGCATACCTTGCACCTTAACTGTAGCTGACGTAGATGCAGTTCCGTGGTCATTTGTCGCTATGCAGGTATAAATCCCGCTGTCCTGGGGCATCAGGTTGCAGATCTTCAGGGTGATTTCCCCAGAATCACTAGGGACGTTGAAAAAGATGTTCCTCAGACTCCAGTAAAGAGACAGTTGATGGATGGGTGAAATGCCATCGGATTGGCACATGGTGCGCTCAGCCTAGAGTGCATGCCTCCAGCTGACCAACCTCCACACCCCAGACAATACCATACCTCCAGATCCCCATTTCCCTATGTGGGGCAAACATTTCTAGCTGTGCCCACCTCCCAGCTTTGTGTGAATGAGGGAGCATAGGAATGGAATGAAATATGAATTAGAAATATACGAAGTCTTACACATCTCATCTGCAATATAATTATCATACATGGTAATGTTAGTAACCTTGTACTGAAGCCTTTTCAATCTCGTGGGTCAATAACGAACGGTAAGACAGAGAGCTTATGTAATGAAAGTGTTCAACTATTTCCAATCTTCAACAGCATGCGTCTGGAGTTTGTTTGCAGTGGCTAAAGACCCTGGCACACCTTCTCTCTCTTTCTCTCTCTCTCTCTCTCTCATACATCTGCCTCTTTCTATCTCTCTTAAATATATATGTATATAAAAGAAGGGGGCCAGGCGTGGTGGCACACACCTATAATCCCAGCACTTGGGAGGCTAGGGGTAGGAGGATCACTGTGAGTTCAAAGCCACCTTGAGATTACATAGTGAATTCCAGTTCAGCCTGCGAGAGTGAAACCCTACCTCAAAAAAAAAAAAAAAAAAAAAAAAAAAAAAAAGAGGGAAAAAGATATGAAGTCATTTTAATTTAAAAAAAGAAAGAAAGAAAAGCAAGAGTAAATTCTTGCCAGGTGTGGTGTGGTGAAGTGGTGCATGTCTTTAATACCAGCACTCAGGTAGGGTCTCACTCTAGTCCAAGCTGACCTGGAATTAATTCACTGTGTAGTCTCAGGGTGGCCTCAAACTCATGGCGATCCTCCTACCTCTGCCTCCCAAGTGCTGGGATTTAAAGGCGTGCGCCACCACGTGCGGTTTCACAGGTGATTCTTAAGCTGTTAGGGCTTGCTCCTGCTTTTCCACCGTAACCAGCAGTGCACAGGGAGGCATGTGATGATGAGTGGCAGTGGTTGCTCATGCTTGTTGCCTGGTCACTCAAGAGGGGAGAGGATTGCCATGTGTTTGAGGCCAGCCAGGGATACATAGTGAGTTCCAGGTCAGTCTGAACTAGATGAGGCCCGCCTCAAAAAAACAAAACAAAACAAAACAAAGCAAAACAAGCTAGAATGGCTGAGAGGCAGTCACAACCAAATTTTGCTAAACAGTCTTTTTGTGTAGAAGCATGCTTACAGCTTGATATCCTGTTGTACATTTTGGAATGTGTCCCTTTTTTCCTTCTCACAAATATAATTCTCAGGTAAGGAACAAATTACACCACTCTTGGCTAGGTGTGGTGGTGCACGCCTGTAATCCCAGCTGTCGGGAGGCAGATGTAGAAGGATTGTCATGAGTTCAAGACCACCCTGATACTACTTAGTGAATTCCAGGTCAGCCTGGGTTAGAATGAAACCCTACCTCAAAAAAAAAAAAAAAAAAAAAAAAAAAAAAAAAAAAAAGGCTGGAGAGATGGCTTAGCAGTTAAATGCTTGCCTGTGAAGTCTAAGGACCCCAGTTCGAGGCTCGATTCCTCAGTGCCCACGTAAGCCAGATGCATGTGCCACCTTATGTATCTGGCTTACATGGGTACTGGGGAATCAAACTTGGGTCCTTAGGCTTTGCAAGCAAGTGCCTTAACTGCTAAGCCATCTCTCCAGTCCTATTTGTTTTTTAAGTTCTCTCTCTCTCTTTTTTTTTTTGAGGTAGGTTTTCACTCTACCCCAGACTGACCTGGAATTCACTATGTAATCTCAGGGTGGACTTGAACTTATGGCAATCCTCCTACCTCTGCCTCCTGGGTGCTGGTATGAAAGGCGTGCGCCACCATGCCCGGAAAGTTTTCTTTTTTAAAATTGTAAGTCCAGCACACAGTATTTCGAGGTGAGTCCCCAGCTGTGTCTGCCTGTTGCAGGGAAGCATAGGGGGTGTGTGCTGGCATTTGCCAGAGGCTCAGCCTGAGAGGGCAGCTGCATAGTGGGCAGCTGAGGCTGTGCTGATACTCTGGGTGCCCTAGCATGTGAGCTGAACCATTCAGTACCTCTCCTACTTAGGGCCAAGTGTCTGATCTGGAAGAAGCCCCCAGGGACAGCTCCTCTCTGGGAGAGAATTGGAGCCTGAGGGAAGGCCACACCTGCCTCTGGTACTGCAAGGGATGCTGGGCAGGTGGGCGACACACTTACCAGGAGGAGACAGCGTATGTGGCTGAGCTGTCAGTGTCAAGGGTGTTCTGGTCTGGACCCTTCCAGGTGACTGTGGGCTTTGGCCGCCCACAGACTTTGCATTGCAGAATCACTGTGTCGCCAAGCAAGCAGGTCACATCCACTAAGGGCACAAGGAATTCTGGGGCCACTGTGATCAAACCAACACGCATTCACATCATTCACATTAAACGTAAAGCAACCATTTGAATATAGCACTCTCACCCCATGTGGGTTACAAGAGGACTGAAATAACCTTCTGCCTAATATTGTTAGATCATCTCCGTCCCTTTACTTGAAAGTACAGTTAGGAAATATATAAAAACAACTAGGAAGCCCTGTGTGGGGGTGCACCCCTTTAATCTCTGCACTCGGGATGCAGAGGTGGGAGGATCGCTGTAAGTTTGAGGCCACCCTGAGAGTCTACATAGTGAATTCCAGGTCAGCCTTGGCTAGAGCAAAACTATACTTTGAAAAACAAAAACAAAAACAAAAAAAAAAGTGGGGTGAGGGGCTGGAGAAATGGCTTAGCGGTTAAGGCACATGCATGTGAAGCCAAAGGACCCAGGTTCGATTCTCTAGGACCCACATAAGCCAGATGCACAAGGGGCACATGCATCTGGAATTTGTTTGCAGTGGCTAGATGCCCTGGCATGCCCATTCTCTCTCTGTCTCTCTTCTCTCTCTCTCTGCTTGCAAATAAATAAATGAATTTTTAAAAATAGCCCAAAAAACAATTAGGAAGAAAAGCTCCATGATGTCATATCATAATACAGAAATAATCTCTGTGAACGTTCTGCTATATAAGTTTTAGGTTTTATATAAACAGTTACCAAAAGAAATCCTTTAATGCATAGTATATGTTGTAGTCTTTTTCACTTAGTAACTTATCATTAAACATCTTTGCTCAACTATAAATACACAAGTGGGGGCTGGGGAGATGGCTCACCAGTTAAAGGTGCTTGCTTACAAATCCTACTGGCCTGGGGTTCAATAAAGCCAGATGTACAAAGTGGTGCATGTGTTTGGAATTTGTTTGCAGTGGCGAGAGGTCCTGTTGTACCCATTCTCTCTCTCTCTCTCATAAATACATAAAAGTATAAATAAATACAGAAGTACATCACCATTACTTAATGTCTAATGCTACATATAGCCTAATTTAGTTAGCCAACTCCCACAATCTCAGTTCTATCCCCTTTGAACTTACCTTCTTGTATGAAATTTGGATTTAAGATCTGAAAAACACAAAACCAGAAAATTGCTTGAGTATTAAACTAGTAAGAGAAAACAAGAGCCTTTTCTGAATAAAAAAGCAAACAAAGTCCTTTTCAGGGAGATGAGCAAGAGTGCTTTGTCTCTACTTCATGGACAGGCAGGGGTACAGACCCTTCCTAGACACCAAAGGGGAAGGATTACTTTCCTCAGCTGGCCACGGGTCAGGTCAGGTTCATAGACCTCTGCTGGCTGGGGTTACCTTTCTCCTTGCCTTCCTCACTCACCCTTCCTCTCTTCATACAAACAACCAAACACCTTTTCCGTTCAACACACCGATTCTTCCCACTAATTTCTGGTAGGAATTTCCAGAAACAAAGAACCCAAGGCTGATCAAACTGGGTCACTTGCAATGCACCCGCCCAGTGTTTCCTCGCAAATGTCCTTCCTCTAACCCATCGCGCCTTCAAGTGGGGGAAACGTCCCTTCAAGTAGCTAAACAGAGCTCTATTGGTTTAAGGCAAAATAGAGCCCCTTGTCGAGCGTGCTGGCGCACGCCTTTAATCCCAGCACTCGGGAGGCAGTGGTAGGAGGATCACCATGAGTTTGAGGCCACCCTGAGACTACATAGTGAGCTCCAGGTCATCTGAGCTAGAGTGAGACCCTACCTCGAAAAACCAAACCAAACCAAACCAAACCAAACAAAACCAAACCAAACCAAACCAAACCAAAACAAAACAAAACAAAAAAACCAAGAGAGGTCCTTGCTGTCTATGCATAAAGCCCAGCCTCTGTGGCCTGGGGCATCAACAACAAACTCCTGAGTTAACCATGCTGCCCCTTTGCATCTTCCCAAGTGGGCAGACGCAGACTCAGATCCACCATGTGACTCGCCAGTCCCAAGGCCAGAGTGCTCTGCACACAGCATGCGGCCTGCCCACAGCAGGACACTGTGGGTGACTAGCTATTCTGGGAGGACTGTCGCTTTGACACACCCCGCCTTTACATTACCAAGTGCAAGCCGGGTCATAAAATCTGGGGAGTCTAAGAGGCTGGGGGTCACCTGATTTGTTTAATGTGATTGAATGCTATTTGTCATTGCTTAGCATCCATTTCCTCCACTACAAGATGTGATAATACCCTGTGCAACACATTGTCACAAAGATTAAGTGAAATTGGGCTGGAGAGATGTCTTAATCTTTTATTTATTTATTTATTTTTCTGAGAGAGAGAGAGAGAGAGGGAGGGAGAGAAAGGGCTTTCAGCCACTGCAAATGAATTTCAGACACACACTTTGTACGTCTGGCTTTATGTGGGTACTGGGGAACTGAACCCAGGCCAGCAGACTTTGCAAGCAAGCGCCTTAACTGCTGAGCCATTGCTCCAGCCCCACCCTACCCCCCATCTAATTTTTTGAGACAAGGTCTCTCATTGAACCTGGAACTCACCAGTTATGCCAGACTAGCTGGCCAATAAGCACCAGGCATTCTCCAGTCCCCTCTTCAACGCTGGGATTACAGGTACACCCTGCTGTGCCTGAATTTTTTGTTTTTCTTTTAACATGGGTTCTGGGGTTAGTAACTGAGCCATCTCCCCAGCCTTTGAAATATCTTTTATTTGAAAGTTTTAAAGGTAGGGTTTCACTCTAGCCCAGGCTGACCTGGTATTCACTATGTAGTCTCAAGGTGACCTCAAACTCACGGTGGTCCTCCTACCTCTGCCTCCCGAGTGCTGGGATTAAAGGTGTGCGCCACCACTCCTGGCTCCTTTTCTTTGACTCAAGCAACTGACCCAGACACCAAGTTAATGTATGTTTGGCCTCATTCGCGCCCCCTGCAGGTGATGTGGTGCTGCTCATTGCTTGTGAATTGCTCACTCTGATTTTTAAGTCCCTTCCCCTGCCATGGACCAGAATTCTCTTCACATAGAGGGGTCTCCTCCATGTGGGAAAGCATAGCTTTCAGCACATCCTCCCACGTGTCTCCATCCATAAAAGCCTCAGAGGAAGCAAGATGGCTTGTTAAAGATCAATTGCCTTGGGCTGGAGGGATGGCTCAGCAGTTAAGGCGCTTGCCTGCAAAGCCTAAGGACACAGGTTCGATTCTCCAGTACCTATGTGAACCAGATGCACAAGGTGGTGTATACTTCCGGAGTTTGTTCGCAGTAACTAGAGACCCTGGAGTGCCCATTCTCTCTCTCAAATAAATAAAAATATTTAAAAAGATCAGCTGGGCGTGGTGGTACGCTCCTTTAATCTCAGGAGGCAGAGGAAGGAGGATCATTGTAAGTTCAAGGTCACCCTGAGACTGCATAGTAAATTCCAGGTCAGCCTGGGCTGGAGGGAGACCCTATCTCGAAAAACCAAAACCAAAACAAAACAAAAGCCTTGAACAGAAGGGAGCTTCTATCAGGGGTCCCCAGCCAGGCTGCCTGGTTATTCACCTGAAATAGCTTCCAAAACTCCCAATGTCAGCCAGGCACGAGAAGGCTGAGGCAGGAAAATGCCAAGTTCAAAGCCTGCCTGCCTGAGCTCATGTTCTGCTTCAAGACCTGTGTATAGTTTTGTCGATACAGAAGTACTAAGACACAGCTCTGCCCTCAAGCATTATCTAGTTTGGGGGTGCATTCCCCCTCTTTTTTTATTAAAGGAATGCACCACGACGCCCAGCTTCCCTTTTCTTTTGTTTACCTGGGGTTTCCAAATATTCTGCAGTCAACATGTTTCATTGTATATATGTATATATATATTTTTTTGGAGAGAGACAGAGAGAGAGGGAGAGGAAGATAGAGAATGGGCGCGCCAGCAGCCTCTCAGCTGCTGCGAACGAAATACAGATGCGTGCGCCCCCTTGTGGTCAAGTGTGGCATTGCGCCCTTGGGTCACTGCATCTGGCTAAACGTGGGACCTGGAGATTGGAACCAGCGTTCTTAGGCTTAGGAGGCAGGCGCCTTAACTGCTAAGCCATCTCTCCAGCCCTATATATATATATATATTTAAAAAAATATTTTATTATTTATTTATTTGAGAGAGAGAGAGATACAGAAATAGACAGGTAGAGAGAGAGAGAGAATGGGCACGCCAGGGCCTCCAGCCACTGCAAACGAACTCCAGATGCATGTGCCCCCTTGTGCTTCTGGCTAATGTGGGTCCTGGAGAATTGAGCCTCGAACCGGGATCCTTAGGCTTCACAGGCAAGCGCTTAACCACTAAGCCATCTCTCCAACCCCTTATATATATATTTTAAAGAAAGGTAGAGATGGTTTAGCGGTTAAGCGCTTGCTTGTGAAGCCTAAGGACCTTGGTTCGAGCCTCTATTCCCCAGTACCCATTTAAGACAGCAGCACAAGATGGCGCATGCATCTGGTGTTCGTTTGCAGTGGCTGGAGGCCCTGGTGCACCCATTCTCTCTCTTTCTGCCTCTTTCTCTCTCTCTTGCTCTCAAATAAATAAATAATAAAGGCGTGTGCCACCACGCCCAGCAATTTAAAAAAAGTCAGGTGTGGTGGCACACGCCTTTAATCCCAGTCACAGGTAAGAGGATTGCCATGAGTTCGAGGCCACCTGAGGTTTAATAGTGAATTCCAGGTCAGCCTGAGCTAGAGCAAAACCCTACCTTGAAAAACAAACAAACAAACAAAAAAAAAAGAAGAAGAAAGAAAGAAAGAAAGGAAGAAAGAAGAAAGAAGGAAGGAAAAGTGCAGTCAGGCCAATTAGACTGTAAGGTTTTCAAAGACAAGACCCATTGAACGACATTCACCCTCACACAAGCTTGACCACACGGCAGACATATGATATGTGCTGGTGAACGAATGCTTGGCTTTTGATATTGTTTCAGTTCTCCTGAGAATTTAGGTTTATAAACAGGATCTTAAGACAGGACCAAAAGACATATACAATAATTTGTTCTGGGTGAATGTCTCATATATTTGATGAGAGCCTGTTTGCAAATGTAGATGGAATTCAAGCTTTGGGAATGATTTTTTCAACACTACAGTGGACAGACTCTGAGTGAGGAGGCTCTTAGCAGGCTGCTGTGCTGCAGAGTGTGTGAACTCTGGGAGCACATGTAGCATGCATTGACACTATGCCTTTTTTTTTTGGTTTTTCAAGTTAGGGTCTCCCTCTAGCCCAGGGTGACCTGGAATTCACCATGTTGTCTCAGGGTAGCCTCTTCCTCCTACCTCTGCCTCCCGAGTACTGGGATTAAAGGCACATGCCACCATGCCCAGCTTTTTAAATTTTTTTTGAAAGAGTCAGAGAGAGACAGAGATAGAGACAGAAAATAGGTGTGCCAGCAGCCTCTCAGCCACTGTGAATGAACTCCAGATGCATGTGCCCCTTGTGGGCAAGTGTGGCATTGCACCTTCACGTCACTTTTTGAGTCTGGCTAAATGTGGGACTGGAGAATCCAATGGGCATTCTTAGGCTTAGCAGGCAGGCTCCTTAACCACTAAGCCATATCTCCAGCCCCCAGCTTTTTAAAAAAATATTAATTTATTTGAGAGAGTGAGAAAGAGGTGGGGAGTGGGTGGAGATAGAGAGAGAGAGAATGGGGGCACCAGGGCCTCCAGCCACTGTAAACAAACTCCAGATGCATGCACCATCTTGTGCATCTGGCTTACGTGAGCACTAGGGAAATGGAACCTGGGTTCTTTGGATTCATAGGCAAGCATCTTAACCACTAAGCCATCGTTCCAGCCCTTGGTCACTATTCTTAAGCAGCTTGGGCCTTACTTGTAGCACTGTTATACACCCCAAGGTCCTATTATTCAATGTTAGGTGGGGTCTCAAAACCTGTACTGTGGCAGTACTTCTATAAGAAAACATTCCAAATGACCCCAACCGGGTCACATAGATTGTGGAACACACGCCCTGTTTAAGAAGCAAATAACCCCCGTTGGGTGTAGACTTAGCGGCAACACTGGGGAGAAAGGTGGTCAATAGACTGAACTGCAGGTTCTCCATCTGGAAACAGCGTGCAGAGGCCACCACTTTTCAATTCTCTGCCCCTTGGCTGGCCCAGGTGAGGAGAGCAGGTGTTGCTGATAAAGGCAATAATGTTGCTGATCTGTGTAGCATTATGTAAGTGGCATAAACTACTCACAAGCACTCCACTGGTTCCTCCAAACCCTGGGGGAAGTACGGAACCAGCGATACTCCACTCGATTTCTTAGAAGAGACAAGAGAAGTGAAGTGTAGGATCCTAGAGTGACAGAGGAGTCACTGGTCATCAAGGCGGCAGCTTTCCGTCACAGCGTGCAGTGCGGTGGGAGGGGCTTGAGAAAAGCCTTACACAAATTTGTCAGCGGCATTAAAGACCCACCTTCTGAGCGTTGCTCCCCACCTTTCTGTCCGTCTCATCTCTTCCCAGTCCTCTTTAAACTCCCTCAGTAAGGACTAAGAGCCGGGCAACCCCACATTGAAGCCTGTTTTGTGACTTGGACTGTGTCCTTTGAAGCCTTTCCTCTTTCTCCTTTGATGCAAATCATAGCGTGGACAAGAGAGGCCCACGACTCTTCTCTCACAGCAGTCCACTAGCCATGCATTTGTCTGTGGATTCCTCAGACTCCTGGCCTTATGAGGACAAGGGCCATGTTGTCTTATTTGGCTATTACTGCCTCCAACTCTAGCACATATTGTTATATTTGTTATAATTGAAAATTTAAAGTGGTAAGATTATAATTTGGGGGAAGAGTTCTGAGAAAATATCTTTTTTGTTGTTGTTTGTTTTGTTTCTTGAGGTAGGGTCTCACTCTAGTCCAGGCTGACCTGGACTTCACTACGTAGTCTCAGGATGGCCTTGATCTCATGGCGATCCTCCTACCTCTGCCTCCCGAGTGCTGGGATTAAAGGCGTGCGCCACGCCCGGCTTGAGAAAATGTCTTAACGTGAAATTTCCATTCTTATAAATTGGGGCATGTGATTTGCTTGAGAATCCCACTGAGCAGTCCAAGTCTGAGATTCAGCCAATGGCAATCTTCCTCCTTGTGGCTCGTTTAGCGACTGGCACCTCTGAGGTTCTGACTGTCAGCTGCCATGCGTCATAACCTCTTGCCTGTATTGACTATGCCCAACAGGCTTGTGCACCTTGGGAACATAACAACTCTTACACTTCATGGACGTACCACCTGTGCTGTCAATCATGGTGCTCAACACAGCATCGGACACACAGCAGGTCAAATATACCAATAGGATTAACCGTGGTCACTCAGTTGCTGCAGTAGCATTTGGATCTCCCGGCTCTCGTGTCCAGTAAGCATGTGCAGGGACCTGAGGTGCTAATCATGAGCCTAACATGTTTCCAGAAGTTGAATGTTTCTCTTAGAAACAGGCAGTGAGTCAGTGTAAATGGTGGATGGGAAACAGGAGAGAACTAGAATCTGAAATAGATGTGGTTGTGGACGAAACATGATGTCGTTTGTATAAAACACACATGCTCTCTCTCTCAGACACTGGAGAGAATTCTGGGTAAAATCCAAGACGTGAATCCTAGAGGGACTGCTGGGATGTGGCTTTATTTGAACAGCAGAGGGCGGCAAGCGGCAGGGTTTCCTGAAACAGGAAGAAGGAACCTCTAGGATGGGATGTGGTCCCTGGGCCTCCTTCTGGAGGAAAATACAATCAGGTTCTTTTTTTTTTTTTTTTTTTTTTTTTTGGTTTTTCGAGGTAGGGTCTTCCTCTAGCCCAGGCTGACCTGGAATTCACTCTGTAGTCTCAGGGTGGCCTCGAACTCACGGCGGTCCTCCTACCTCTGCCTCCCGAGTGCTGGGATTAAAGGTGCCACCACCCCTGTACAATCAGGTTCTTGATTTTTCTTCAAAATGGTCCAGCAGTGAGACAAGAGGAAGCATTGCAGAATGAAGAACATAAACTGAGCCTGAAGAAATCTTGAGTCTTTTTTTTTTTTGGACAAGGGTCTGACTCCAAGAATGAAGGCGAAATTCTATCTGGAAAACCAATTGTCAACTGAAACGCCCTGCCCTCGTTTTTGCCAAACCCTCATCACTTAGCCCTAAAGCACTCCAGGCTCCACAGTGATGATGCTGATGGAATAAAAATGGTTCAAAGAAACTCAAATGGAACATTATAATCCAATTCAGAGTTACCTTGAATGAACTGAAATTTCTGCCCTCTGCCTCTTCTCGTCCCTTTGTGCTTTACGAAGGGACTTTGGGTGATCTTTGCTGTTGTTTTTTCGAGGTAGGGCCTTGCTTAACCCAGGCTGACCGGGAATTCACTATGTAGTCTCAGGGAACTCTCGGTGATCCTCCTACCTCTACCTCCCAAGTGCTGGGATCAAAGGTGTGCACCACCACGCCTGGTTTAGATGATCTTTGTTAAGAAAATAAGCAGATATTTAAACATAAACTTTCTGGGCTGAGGAGATAGCTTAGTGCTATAGCTAGCATGCACAAAGCCATGGGTTTGATCCCAGCGCTACAAAAATAAAGCATTCTAAAAACTTCTGTGTGTGGTACTGGGGTTAGGATGACTTCTCATTTGAAGGTTTAACCATTTTTATTTTTATTTTTTTAAAAGATTATTTATTTATTTATTTATTTGAGACAGAGAGAGGGGTAGAGAAAGAGAGAGAGAGAGTGAGAATGGGCATGCCAGGGCCTCTAGCCACTGCAAACAAACTCCACGTGTGTGTGCCCCTTGTGCATCTGGCTTACGTGGGTCCTGGGAAATTGAGCCTGGGTCCTTAGGCTTTGTAGGCAAGTGCCTTAAGTGCTAAGCCATCTCTCCAGCTCAGAAATCATTTCCTTAAAAAAAATTTTTTTAGAGAGAGCAAGACAGAGAAAGAGAGAGAGAGAATTGGCGCACCAGGGCCTCAGCCACTGCAATTGAACCCCAGATGCTTGTGCCACCTAGTGGGCATGTGTGACCTTGTGCGTGCCTCACCTTTGTGGGAGTTGGAAAGTTGAACAGGGGTCCTTAGGCTTTGCAAGCAAGCGCCTTAACTGCTAAGCCATCTCTCCAGCCCACAAATCTTTTTTTTTTTTCCAGGTAGGGTCTCACTCTAGCTCAGGCTGACCTGGAATTCACTACGTAGTCCTCCTACCTCTGCCTCCCAAGTGCTGGGATTAAAGGCGTGCACTACCACGCCCCGCCCACAAATCTTTTTTTTTTTTTTTTTTTTTTGAGGTAGGGTCTCACTCTGGCCCAGGCTGACCTGGAATTAACTATGCAGTCTCAGGGTGGCCTTGAATTCACGGTGATCCTCCTACCTCTACCTCCCGAGTGCCGGGATTAAAGGCGTGTGCCACCATACCCGGCTCCACAAATCATTTTTTAAAAATATCTTTTTGTTACCGATTTATAACTTCATTGCATTGTAATTGGAGAACTGGTTTATCTACATGGTACTGATCCTTTGCGTTTTGTTAAGATTTTCTTTATGAAATACTGAGGAATGCAGAGGGTGAACCTGCAGTGCGTGCATGTGTAGATGGGTGGTGGTTTTTCTCCTTCAATAGCATGTTCTTTTTTTTTTTTTTTGGTTTTTCGAGGTAGGGTCTCACTGTGATCCAGGCTGACCTGGAATTAACTATGTAGTCTCAGGGTGGCCTCGAACTCTCAGCGATCCTCCTACCTCTGCCTCCCGAGTGCTGGGATTAAAGGCGTGCACCACCACGCCCGGCCAATAGCATGTTCTTAAAGCAGTTCCTCCTGGGCCAACGGAACCTGTACCCTAGTTAGTGTACAGCATAGTGGAATGGGCAGGCTTTCAGACGAGGGTGAGGCAGGGCACACATGAGCAAGAGTGCTGGCTATACTGGCCTTAGAAACCAATTCAGATGTTTTCCACCCATGTGACTGGACTTCCTTTCTGGCTACTAAGGCTGGGCTCTGAGTCACCGGGAAAGGTGTGCCTAATGCCCAGCAATCACCCCAACAGTCAAGGGATTAGAAAAGTTGTTGAGGAAGAAATTCTCCTCCTGCAAGCAAATATGCAAGAAGGGAGGGCCTGAGCCTCAGCATGCAGTCCTCCTCCTCGTCAAGGTGGGGCTTTCAGTGCACCGCGCAAGACCTGCCAGCTCGCTTTGTTTCCTTTTTCTCCCTTCCCTCCTTCCCTTCCTTCCTTCCTTCCTTCCCTCCCTCCCTCCCTCCCTCCCTC
>PVKW010041714.1:0-17867 GCA_004027895.1 Orientallactaga bullata | reverse complement strand
AGATTGTTTGGGCTGGAGAGATAGCTCAGTGGCTAAGACTTTTGCTTGCAAAGCCTAAGGACCCAGATTTGATTCCCTAGTACCTACGTAAAGCCAGATGCACAGGGGCTCATGCATCTGGAGTTTGTCTGCGGTGCTGGAGGCCCTGACATGCCTAGTCTCTGTTTGCCTCTTTCTATCTCTCAAATAAAATAAATTAAAATAAAATTAAAAAGAAATGAGATTATCAAGCTCAACTATCTGTCTGGATTTTACCTTCTGTTCTATCTGCCTGGCTTGGAAAGTTATTTTTCCCCAACAAAGTTATTTATATATTCATTTATTTATTTAAGTTTTCATACCTGTATCCATTGTATATTTTATTTTTATTTATTTATTTGACAGAGAGAAAGAGAGAGAGAGAGGGAGAGAATGGGTGCACCAGGGCCTCTAGCCACTGCAAACGAACTCCAGATGCGTGTGCCCCCTTGTGCATCTGGCTTATGTGGGTCTTGGGGAGTCGAACCAGGGTCCTTTGGCTTTACAAGCAAATGCTTTAACTGCTAAGCCATTCCTCCAGCCCCTCCGTTGTATAGTGAACATATTGCCTCCATGCCTTCATACCCTCACCTCTCTCACCTCTTCTCTTCCTGTGAGTCCTCTTTGTTCCCCTAGACACTTCTACTTCTATGTAGATTTCATATTTACATTCATGATCTTATGCATGTATGTAACATTTAGAAACCTCAAATGAGAGAAAAGACAATGATATTTACCTTTCTGAGACTGGATCAGTTTGCTTAGTATGACTATTTCCAGTTGCATCCATTTTCTTGCAAATGACACGACATCATTCTTTATGGCTTAAACAATTCCACTGTGCACATGCATTTTTCTTACTGATCCCTCCATCGTTGGACACCCAGGTTGCTTCCATATTAGTCATTGTGCAGGGTGTTGCAATGAATATTGAGGTATCTCTGTGATATGTTGACTTAGAGTCTGTTGTGTAAATACTCAGAATGGTGTAGCTGGGTGGTATAGCAAATCTACTTTTAGTGTTTTGAGAAACCTTCAAACTGACTGGCCATAGGTAATCGGCCATCTGTGTCTTGTTCAAGCAGAAGAGGGCAGCAGAGACACCAATGAGAACACCACTCCCTTCCTTTGCTCCCTTCTTACAACATGCATGCTCTAAATACTGTGTGCTGCTAGGAAATGCAAACTGAAATTTGACTTATTCAGCCATAAAGCGATTAGAGAAAAGTTCAGACTAACACGATCTATATTTCCTGTCAGGTTTAGCTAAGTCACATCGATGCTGCCAAGGGGACGTCATGGGTTTTGTGGGTTTGATGTTGTTCTTAGATCTGACAGTCAGATGTCGAGCGGATTATTTAATGCCGTAAACTTCTGATGGGCTTGTTTTTCACTAGACAGTCTGTGTGTTTATGGAGAAGCAGATGCTCCAGTGTGGTTCTGTGGTTTATCCCAGCATGTTTATCCACTGGAGGTTGAGTTCCTAAGGAAAGCCGTTTCATTTCTTATTAAAACAGAGAGACGTTGATCCCTTTTGACTGAATTTGGGTTTGGGGTTGGTTTCATTTTTCAAATATTGCCTGTATAGAGCCCCACCCCTTATTTGTTGAAAGAAATAATTTCTAAGCCAACTGATTGGTTTCATGCCCTTGACCTTTCAAATATGTCGGTTAATTAAATCAGTATTTCTTTTCTGTGGCGGATGACTTAAGTCATGTCCATGCACCGAACTGGCTGTGTTAACTACATATGAAATCTATTCTGCTTCTCATTAATATTCTGTATTTCTTTTTCTATGATTAAACACAATGAAATAGTATAGCTGAGGGCTTCTCTCTGAAAGCCCATCTGGTATTCAGTATCTTCTAGGTTTAAGATCAAGAACCCAGTTTAGAGACTTAACAGGTAAGCACTACCTGTTGAGAAATCCTTTGACACCTTGATATAGGTGTTTTCTTCTGTGAGGGAAGTAATGATTGAATATAGCACATGTGCGTGCGCACAAACACACACCCACACACAGAGATATATATATTTATAGTGTGCTAAGCTTAATCTATTATATTTTGTTACACCCCAATTTTATAAGATAAACTGTGAATTAAATGGCTTCAATGTAACCTACAAGTGAGAAGTGTTATATAGCGTGGCCTTGTCATTTAGTAAAAAATACATGTGCATGGATATGTGCTTAGGATGTAGTATTATTAATTCGTAATCTTATTGAAAACATTAAGTGGTTCATTTTACACATCTTCTATTGACCCCAGTCCCTCCCTATATGGTAGGAGTTATTTTTATAGAAGTCATGGATCTGATTCCATTTAAAAAGCAGAAGCTACCTTTGCTGTTGTTTACAATCTCAGATCGCATCTCTGCCCGCATTTTGGGACAACTGTCTTGTGGCAATGTGCTGCTCCCCAGTGTCACCATTCTGCTCTCTCTCACATTAGTGTGCTCGTCTTTTTGGAGTTGTATTGTGGCTTTCTGGTGGTATTACCACCTGTAAATTATTTTTTTAATCTCTGTTTTATTTTGCTTGTTTTCCATTGTTTTGTTTTCAAATCCGTTAACCTTTTTTTCCTCTGAACCGTCTTACATGCCATCTACTCTAGTTTGTTTTTTACCGTAACCGTGAGATTTCATCTCTAGAAGTTTATATCTTACTTGTTGCTTCCATCTCTCTGCAAGCTTGTTGAACATGTAGAATACAGTTGTGTATTAAGTGATTTAATATTCATCTGCTCATTCTAAGATCTGTCCATTTTGATTGTCATTTTTCTTTTTGGATTATAGTTTCCTGCTTTTATTTATGCCTAGTAAACTTTGACTCAATGCCCGACATTGTTATTGTGTCTTTTGGGGTCCTGGTTGTTCTTCGTATTTCTTAGGTGTTTTCTTTTTCTTTCCTTTGTCCTAGAGCACAGTTGTTATTTGGAATGCTGTGTTTTGAAAGGTATTAGTTTTCAGTTTAAAAAAAATATTTTTGTCTTATTTACTCGAGAAAGAACAAATGGGGGGTGTGGTAGTTTGAATATATGGCCCCCAATATATTCAGTGTTTTATTAGTTTGTTGTTTGCATCTGCAGCCACCTTGCTGTAGGCAATGTCACTGAGCGGATCTTAAGATGTGGTGGGTTTGAGATTCCATTGTAAAGATATGCAAAGTGTGCCTAGCGGGAGTTCCTGAAGTGTGCTTTTCTCTCTCTGCCTGGTCCTGTGAGAGCAGGCTGCTTCTCCTACCATTATGGAACTTCCCCTGGATCTGTAAGCTTCAATAAATAATATCCCTTCCTCCATAACTGTGCCTGGTCTGGAAGTTCATCTCAGCGAACCTAAAGCTGTCTGCTGCAGGGGGAGAGAGAATGAGTATGGGTTCTCCAGGGCCTCTTGCAACTGTAAATAAACTCCAGTTGCATGTGCCATTTTGTGTTTCTGGCTTTATATTGGTACTGGGGAATTGAACCTGGGCCATCAGGTGTTGCAAGCAAGCAACTTGAACTGCTGAGCCATATGTATCTCCAATCCAGTTTTTAGTTTTTAAAAAATTTTTATATTTATTTATTTATTTGACACACACACACAGAGAATGGCCACACCAGGGCTTCCAGACACTGCAAATGAACTCCAGATGCATGTGCCCCCCTTGTGCATCTGGAAAACATGGGTCCTGGGGAATCAAACCTGGGTTCTTTGGTTTTGCAGGCAAATGCCTTAACTGCTAAGCCATCCCTACTGCCCCAGTTTTCAGGTTTTTTTTTTTTTTTTTTTTTTTTGGTTTTTCAAGGTAGGGTCTCACTGTAGCACAGGCTGACCTGGAATTCACTATGTAGTCTCAGGGTGGCCTTGAACTCACAGTGATCCTCCTACCTCTGCCTCCCGAGTGCTGGGATTAAAGGCGTGCGCCACCATGCCTGGCAGTTTTCAATTTTTAAAGAGTGCATTACTGAGGCAAGGTTGTCTTGATCTTCGAATGCCTCATGAGTCTTGAGGTTTTCTGCTCTGGGTACAGGACCCGGAACTGTTTCTGGCCTTGGTAGAATACCTGGCACTGTCACCGCCAAGCCTTCCAGCTCATTCTGTCCCCAGCCTCCGCTGACTTTGTTTCTTTCCCTGTGCGTTTCTTTCCTTTCTGGTGTTCTGGCTTCTGAACTGCCTTCTCTGGCACCATGGACTTTTAGCTTTATTGTCTTGCCTCAGAGTATCCACCAGGCTTCCCCCGGCTTCCACCTCCTTCTTCTGAGGTCTGGAGGTGCTTATGGCCCATGAGCTGGGGAGGTGTTTGCTTCCTGTTTCTCATTGAGCACTGTTCTTGCACAGTATCATGAAAACAAGTAGTGTGGGGTTGTTTCATGCGCAAGTGTAGATCCAAGTTTTGTTATTCCTGTTGGCTGGTAACTAAAGTGTCTGTAAATTGTTACTATTGCCTATCAGAACCCACCGGAACTTCGTGCTTTCCCCACCTCTGGGTCCCAACTGTGTCCGCGTTGTAAGTGCATAATTCTGTCGGATGGACTTGCCTTTCTTCGGGGATTCCTGAACGGGTTGGGAGGGAGGGTAGGAGGGTGGTCACTTCTATGTCTGCTGACAGTGATGCTGCTCAGGCAGAGCAGTCTAGACAGAAGCAGAATACAGTGCTATTTATAAGCTTTTTTTTTGGTTTGTTTGTTTCCTATGCATCTTTTCAAAAATTAGTTTTGAAAGTATCTCTTTTCAGGTACCACCAGGTGTTAAACCATATGGGACTAGAAAGCAAATGGTCCTACCCTCAGGAAGCTCACTGTGCACTGAAGCACCACACATACAAAAAAGGAGTATCAGACATGATAACAAAGTGTGGTTCTCCTGGGATTACCCAGCATGTTGGAGGCCCACTCCCCAACCCCGCACCCCCCCCCACACTCCCAAAGCCAAACAAAAACTATGGCTTTTCTATTTAAGGACTTTAAGGAGCCAATGGCAATCTTTGTCTCCTTTCAGCAATCTAGAACATTCTGTGCTTTTTTTGTACTTCAAACTTCTTGGTGAAAGCGAAGCTTTCTGTTTTATCTAAAAGCAAACCACTGACATGCACACAAACAAACACAAAAACCCAAATGACAAATTATTTCAAGTATTTCTTCTAAGAATGACTTTATCTTCATGTAATAGTTTTTAAATAATTTATTTTGTTTTCGCCAGCTCATAGGAGCTTGCTGCTTATTTCTGTACTTTTTCAGGTCGCTGATGGGTTTCATTTTGTTTAACAAGTGGAAAGCAATTCCAAGCCTTGATCCCTAAGTTATGTAGTCCCTGTGGTGGCAATTCTGGTGTAAGAAATAGGATCGTTTCTTGTTATTCAATTTATTCTATTGTTTTATAAAGCATCTGTGCAACGTTTGGTTTTCAATTGTGCTTTTACACAGGCTTCAAGATGTTCAATTATTTCTGCAAAAATACCTCACTCCATCTTTTGTATCTCTAATACAGCATTCAATGAAAACTTCTCCTCTCCTCTCCTTTCATCTCTTCCTTTCTCTCTTCCCCTCCCATCTATTCCTTTCCTCTCCTTTTATACTTTTAATATAGATATAAGAATATTTGGCCACTTTTCAATATCTTCCAAAATTGGCAAATACTCCCCCCCCACAGTGGTATTCCTGGGGAAAAGCATTCATATTTGACAGCTCTAGGAAAATGGAGGTTGGCTTCTCTGGCAGTTTATGTTTTGAAGAATCCTTTCATTAGTGTTGATTTCAGGACCATTATAATATGTAGCAGTGTCTTAATCAGTTTGTTCATTCTGTGGCTGAAGCACTCCCACAATAAGAAGATGGTTTTAATTGTCCAAGTATACCATATGCTTGTGTGCTGCCTACTTCAGCTTGGTGGCACTTGGCAAGCTTATATAGCAAGTATGACATGTTTTTGTTTTGGTTCTTTCCAAGGCAGGGTCTCACTAGACCAAGATAACCTAGAGCTGAGTCTTGTAGCCCAGGCTGGCCTTGAACTCACAACAGTCCTTCTACCTCAGCCTCCCAAGTGCTGGCATTAAAGGTATGAGCCACCATTCCCCAGCTCAAATTTAGTAGTGTTACGTGTATGTAGAACATGCTAAGTAAATATACCTCGGGGTGGGGGGGGTCTTTTCAAGATTAATCACAATGTAATACAAATGATTATTCCTTGAAAGTAGTTTCTGTACATTTTGTATAAGTTAACAGCTGGTTGATAACTAGTTCTTGAAGGTCAATTATAGGCAAGGTTTATCTATCAGCCACAAGAACAGAATTTCGTCACTTCTACTGACCATGCCATGTGTTGAAGTGTCTCAGGAAGGTCACGCTCATTGATTGGTCCAGACAGATGGCTGTGCTTGCGGGATTGCATAAAGTGGTAGAATGCCATGAGAGGCAAAGAGGATCTCTATCACCTTGGCGAATAGCAGACATTTGACTGTCTTCTGCATCCAGAAATGCCTAGGAGTAAGGTGCGCATGGACCTGTCATTAGCTCTGTGGAGACATTTTCAGGCATGTCAAACCAGGCGTGGAAGAACTTGTACAGAGGAATCATCAACACATGCCTTAAGGAAACGTTTTGAGCAGAGATAATTGGATGAAGAGTCAATGTAAAAGCAAAACCAAAGCATCTTTAGGCTGGTCTTGAGCCTGTTGCTATTAAAGTTTTGTTTGTGTAGCATAAAAAGGAAAGCTGTTTGCTTAGAGTGATCATCAAAATCCTTTGTTTCTGAAAAAAATTTAATAAATCATAACTTATGTTAACATTGGTGCACTGGTTACTATGGTTAGGATCTTTTGGAAAACATCTATTATTAAAAATACTGTAATTTGGGCTGGAGAGATGGCTAAGTGGTTAAGGCACATGCCTGTGAAGCCTAAGGACCCCGGTTCAATTCTCCAGGTCCCACATAAGCCAGATGCACAAGGGGTGCACACGTCTGGGTTTATTTGCAGTGGCTAGAGGTCCATTCTCACTCTCCCTCTCTCTCTTTCCCTCTCTCTGTCTCTAATAAATAAATAAAATCTTTTAAAAAATAATCTAATTTCATTTAGTACTTTTTTTTCCTTACTGAGCTACTACAGAGGCACAAAAGCCCAAGGTCGATTTCTGTCAGATGAAAACCGCTGTGTGTTGAGACATTATGCCTGGGTCAAGACCTTTGATAAAACTAAATTGTCATTCCTTATGCATTTTATATTTGTTTCTCTCTCTGCAAGGATTTGATGAGAGAGAAATATCCTACTAAAGACGATTTCATCCGGTTTGTGTTTGAGAAATATCTAAAAGATCTGAAATTCTAATTTGTTCCAGTGTTCATGGTTTAACGGCTTACATGGAATTACTGTACTTTTGCACTGGAAGACACCTGCAGGTTCATCTGATTGGACGCTGACCTTGCACAGGAAAAGACAGAGCCCAAAAGGTTAACTGACTTGTCCCAGACCACATATCTAGTTAGAGACTGCGCCAAAATGGAGTTTCATTTCTCTTCAGACCTGTGACCCTTGCTCAGTGAGTGGCATGTAATTCAAAGTTTCTGTTCACTCGCCGCCAAGGTCTGCTGCTCCTGAGAGTTGGGTTGTATTGGAGTAGCTATACATTGCTGAATGAAAAGTAGCTTGGAAGCCAGGCATGGTGGTGCATGCATTTAATCCCAGCGCTGGGGAGGCTGAGGTAGGAGGATTGCCGTGAGTTCAAGGCCACACTGAGAATTCCAGGTCAGCCTGGGCTAGAGTGAGACCCTATCTTAGAACCCCCCCCCACAATGGAATGAAATGAAATGAAATAATGAAATGAAATGAAATAAAATAAATAAAAAAATAAAATATAAAATAAAATAAAAAAATAGGTTGGATATGCAACTGAAGAGATATTAGCTATTGTGGCTGTTGCCAAAGTGACAGCGTTCTCTCTCTCTCTCTCCCTCTCTCTCTCTCTCTCTGTGGTGTGTATGTAGTTCATGATGTGTGCATGTGTGCATACATGCACCAGTGTGGTGTATACATGTGTGTGTGCAGATTTGCATATGCCAGCAGAAAGCAAAGGATTCTGTTACTCTTCCACTTTTATTTCCCTGAGTCTCTCTCACTGAACCCCGGGCTCCCTGTGTTTTGGTTAGACTGGCTGTCCATGAAGTTCTAACAATCCCCCTGTCTGCCTATAAGCCCCATAGCACTGGGATTAAAGGCATGAGCAGCCATGCCTGACTTCCTACTTGGATGGTGGGGTTCTGCCTGGCTCTGGCATGAGATGGGAGCCCTGTAGCCTTCGAGAACAGCCCCACCCCTCAAGCCTTGCCTGGGGCTGTGGTTTTTCCTCCATATTCCTAGAGAGCAACCAGACATTCTCCTGGTAAGTTGGGTTGTTCTCCACTTGAACAACCCCTGGCTTGTACCTACAGCCCTAAGAGGAATGAATTTTAGTGACACAAATTGGGAGACCAGGTGATCTCTAATCAGTGGCTTGGCAGTAAGTGAGAATCAGGTCTGAGCTTCTTCTCATCTTTTGGTGAAGCTGTGTGTGTGAGGTTGCTGATGGAACCTGGATTTCTAAGTGCAGGCTTATGGTTTTCCTTCCCTGCAATGGACAGTGCAGATTTTCTTGTCCATAAAGAGATTTCAGCTGCAGAGGGGGATTTCTTTGTTAATCCTTCAGACTCTTATGACACATTTTGCTATTTTGTTCTAATACAAGCTGACTTTAAGCTTAAAAGTCAGTTTGTCAGATACCAATCTTGCTTTCTCTTGAACTAGCTTCAAATCTCAAATGGATTTCAAATTGCAAAGTGACTGCTCTAGGGCCACTGTTCAGTGGCTGCTGCAATTCAGTGGTGAAGGATTCATTTATCTAAAAAATAGCATACACAAGCTCTTTCCAAACTATAGAACTATTTCTTTACTGGGTCTAGCATATGTTTGTCTTTGTATTATATACACTGCCAGCCTAATATGCAGTAATTTCCTTTATTAGACTGGCAGCTTGAATGAATTAATAATTCCCTTAGTTCATTCATTGGATCTTTTATCAGTTATATTCTTTGTGCCATGCATTTTGCTAGATTCTGAGAGATAATAAATGGTCCCTGAACTCAAGAAGCACATCGTCTAGGAAGAAAAATAAAAGAAATGAATTTACACCAATGCACCGAGGCAGGTTTATGGTGTAGGCATTTAGAGAGGCACAGAACGAAGAAGGTCTCGCCTTCTGGAGGCGAGAGCGCATAGGAGATAGTTCAGGTAAAGGACAGGATTCAGGGCAGACTGGAGCAAGGGCCTTCTGAGGAGCAATAAAGCAGTGGAAGCTGAGAGAGGACGGTGGTCTGATCTGCTAACACCCGCTTCAGCGTAAGTCTCTTCTTCACTTGAAGGACTGAAGCTGGTTTTTGCTTTGCAGACTGACATGAACTGTGCCAACTACTGAATCCACATCCTGTGATTCACATGGCCTACTGGAGTGTTTTTCAGATAGGGAGCACATCAGCTTCATGTTTGTGAAAATATTTTCATAATTATGCAGACTAGAGGGAAGAATATGAACACTGGAGTTAGAGACAGCGACTGGGAAGCGATGTCATGGAAGGTGCAGAGTGTTAGGAGGTAGCAGCAACTGTGGTGTCAGAATCCATTCTCATATTCCAGAAGTAGATCTGAAACCCAGGAAAGCAAGAGTGTTGAGAGTCAATGAGCTTGAGAGACTGGGCAAACACTGACCTCTTCGTTGAGATTATATTTCAAGTAATTTTCTGTGATACTTAAATTCATAACAGGATTTGTACTCTTTTTTCTTTAATCATTAGAGCAGTTAGGCCTTTGTATTTAATTGTCAGTTTCTTCTCTGGACTATCAACTCCTTGAGGTCAGGGACAAGCCATTAGTTGTTGCTCCACAGCACTTGGCACAGACTTTGTATATAGTAGATGCTCTGCAAATATTTAAATGTTTGCATGGATATGCCAGACATCCGTGTGAGGAATTCTTCTGTTCATCAAAAGAGTTTTAGAGGGGCTGGAGAGATGGCTTAGCGGTTAAGGTGTTTCCCTGCAAAGCCAAAGGATCCCGGTTCGATTCTCCAGGACCTACATAAACCAGATGCACAAGGGGGAACATGCTGGAGGCCCTGGTGTGCCCATTCTCTCTCTTTCTCTCTCTCAAGTAAATATATACATACATATATATATTAGAAGCAAGACTAGCTCTAAAGTCAGTTATACTTTCAACAAATGGATAGGTTTCATTGGACTTTAATTTTCCAGAAACTGCTCAGACTTAGATGTGACTGTTACCTTGGAGACAATTCACTAAAATTCTCATTGTTTTGAAAGAACTTGATAAAACACACACATGCACCGCACCAACTGGGTTTTGTGGAACGTATGTATGTGTGTATGTTTTTCTTCTTTAACTTCGGCTGTTTGAACCTTCAGCTCTGTGATAGCAATAGCAATCCATTTTTAGATTTATTTATTAGAAAGATTTTTAAAAAATACACCTGTGTTTGTGGTCTTGCATTCAATGCACTTTCAATTTCCATGGTGTTCCCATGGCATCGGCACAGCTGGAGGCCTGGTGCTCTTGCAAATGCATTTGGAAGAATGATCAGTTTGCCAAAGCGTTTGCAATCTTTTGTATTGTTTTCAGCTGCTTTTTGTCCAGAGACAAGTGTTGGAATTTTATTTATTTTCTAGCCTTTTTTTTAAAAATTAGCAATTCACAAACTTTACAATTACTAAGGGATGACATGAACATGTACCTAGCCGGGCAGTCATTTGTAGTCACCAACCACCTGTTCTGGTATGCTCTTCTGGTATGAAAAGAACCTCTTTGTAAACCTGACTGCTGTTGGTAAAAGGCTACATATTTAATAAACCATCCGCAGTGGAGATATTTGGCCTCCATGTTGTGTTTGTTTCTCATATGGAAAATAGGAAAATTAACAGCTGAAAAGTGTCCTTTTTTATGGAGAGGCTGTTTAGTGGCCAACTCTTACATTGTTTTCTTGTATTTCTCACTCACCCAGTTTGCTTAAGAGTTATCGTTTTCCTCATTGTACAGTTACAAACACTGTTTCTGTAGTTCGGTGCAGTTTGGAGGCCTTTTTAAGACCAGTTCTAGCAGAAGGAAGAAGCTTGTCTGTCTCCGTTGTCCCTTGGCTCCACATGGGCTAGTAGTTTCCAGATGCTGAGAAAAATTGAGGAAAGGGAAGGCCAAAGACTTGGTTTCATTTGGAACAAGTGATGAGTATGCTGGGAAACCACCTGGGTTGTGGCTACTGTTTCGCTTCTTCCTTTGTAGCAGTGGGCATCACAAGTAAATCCGGCCTCTAGCTATGGTAGACCTCTTCATTTTCAGAAAGCTCATGGTCCTTGACCTTCACTCTCTCGGCATGATCTATGTCACTGCGGATTAGCTGAGTCACTAGGTGCAGTGGGCACATGGAGGAGCAGTGGGTTTTCCTTGCCTTATGTCAAAATCATGGTTGGGGCTGGAGAGATGGCTTAGCGGTTAAGGCACCTGCCTGCCAACCCCAAGAATGCCTGTTCAATTCTCCAGGTCCCACATTTAGCCAGATCCAAATGACGCAAGGATGCAGTACCACATTTGCCCACAAGGGGATGCAAACATCTGGAATTCATTCGCAGCGGCTGAAAGGCTGCTGGCGTGCCCATTCTCTCTCTGTCTCTCTCTCAAAAAAAATATAATCATGGTGGGTTTTTTGTTTGTTTGTTTTGCTTTTTGTTTTGGCCTCATTGTGAAAATGGATGAGTTCTGGAGTCAGTTTGGAGAATATCTGTATAAAATCAGCACATAAGCAATTTCACCTTGAGTAAATGAAATTCCTAGCTTTAGTTTTTGACCACAGTTATCTTAACGATAACTTGCTAATAACCTTCGGGATTTTATCTGATGCTGTTGTCTTTTGAGCAGAGTTATCCCACTGCAAAGGATAACTACAAAACAGTTGAGTGGCAGGAAGTATCGGGAGTATTTCTGAGTGCTTAAGCTCATCTGAGGTTTATTAATTTTCCGGATATGGGTTAACATGGTTCCATGAATAGGCACCAGGCCTAGGGAGCAGGATTAGGAAGGTTTCCAGGGGCTCAGAACTCTTGTCAAGCAAAACTGCCAGGCTAGGTGGCTAAGTCCACTGAGTAGGGAAAAGACTGAAATTGCTTTATCTCACCACATAATGTTTGTAAATTTTATTCAATTAATTTACAGCTGCAGGGCTCATGAGGCCGAAAGGAAAGTTTTGTAAAGTTTCAATAAGGGGGCAGCCAACTTTGACTTGCAGTGGCTGCATTGGAAATGTGCTGGCAGAAATGTGAACATAGAAGGTTGGGCTTTAGGAGACGGTGTGTTTTCTTAATAGTGGGCAGTCTGGACTTGTCACCTGTCATCCTGGGTGTCTCTCTGTCCTGTCTTCTCCTGGCCAAGTCCAGCATTGACATGAGCAGTGTTTACAATGACACTCCATCAGTGGAAATCTATTATTGATGCCGTTCCTTACTTCCTATACCCTTCCTGCAGTGCCCTCTTGGCAGCCACTTCAGCTGTTTCTTTCTTGAACAGTGAGCTGCTCTTGTTGGCCAGACTTGCCAGTCATGGCTGAAGGGGGACAAATAGGGGCTTCAGGACAGACCTTCAAATTATGTTAAATAGACCTAAGGCTTCAAAAATTATCATTGCTTGCAAAATTTTAGGTTTTTTTCCTTGAGCAATGCAGAGTGAATAGCAACATTGCCCTAAACCAGCCGTAAAAATTCATGCTTTTATCAAGATTTAGTGGTGACAGCTGGGCGTGATGGTGCATGCTTTTAATCCCAGCATTCAGGAGGCAGAGGTAGGAGGAGCGCTGTGAGTTTGAGGCCACCCTGAGACTACATAGTGAATTCCAGGTCAGCCTGAGCTAGAGTGAAACCCTACTTCGAAAAACCAAAAAAAAAAAAAAAAAAAAAAAAAAAAAAAAAAAAAAAAAAAAAAAAAAAAAAAAAAAAAAAAAAAAAAAAAAAAAAAAAAAAAAAAAGAAAGAAAGAAAGAAAGAAAGAAAGAAAAGAAAGAAAAAAAAAAGATTCATTGGTGACGAAGATTATTTTCTTCATCAAACGTCATCAGGTTTTAAAATCCTCTCTTTTATAAGAACCATCTGTTCATTTCCTTATAGAACGTGGTTTTTTTTTTGTTGTTGTTGTTGTTGTTTTCTTTTAGACAGGGTGTAGCTATGTAGCTCAGGATTGTATCAAACACATGACCCTCCTGCCTCAGCTTCTGAGTGCTAGGATTATAGGCATGTACCACCCATGTCAACCATGTTAAAATCCAGTTTTCACCAGAATATTTCTCAGTCAGGCTAGCCAGAACCTTCCTTGCCCATATTCCATGTTTGATCCCCCTTGATATCTGGTCAGTTGCTCATCCTTGGCCATCTTGCATATGTTGTCTGTCACGTAGCTTGTTGTCAGCTGTAATCCTGTTAGGTCGGCTTACTCAGAATTCGCCTTAACTCTGATGTTTCCTCTTAATTACTTTCCCTACAGTGATCCTACCTTGCTCCATAGCTGTAATGCGCCTTTACCTGTACTATTTCAGAACCAAGCCCAGTTCTGTACTGAGGTCTGTTCCCCACATTACAATCCTGCTGAATCAGTTCTGGTTAACTGCCTTGACTACCTAACAGCCATGGTTTGTCTTTGACAGTAATCTACTTAGAAGAGTCATCCATTTTAAGGGAGCTGTTGTACCATTGTAAAACCATAAAGATTAATAAGGGCTTAAACATAGCTTGCAACTGTAATTTTTTTTGGTGGTTTTTGTCATAAAAGGAAAAAAAACTCAAGAAAATATGTGAGGGCTGGAGAGATGGCTTAGGGGTTAAGGCACCTGCCTCCTAAGCCTAAGAACAGTGGTTCCATTCTCCAGCGGTTCCAATCTCCAGGTCCCATGTTTAGCCAGATGCAGTGACGCAAGGGTGTAATGCCGCACTTGACCACAAGGGGTTGCACACATCTGAATTTCGTTCGTAGCAGCTGAGACACTGCTGGCGCGCCCATCTCTGTCTTCCTCTCTCTCTCTCTCTTTCTCTCTCTGTGTCTCTCTCTCTGTGTCTCTCTCCAAAAAATAATAAAAAATAAAAAGTAAAAAAAAAAAGAAAATATGTGAGGTTAATGTGAAGAAATAGATTGTGTGACATGGATTTGTTATGTCACTCTTGGCTAAGTGCTTTTCAACTTGTCTATACTGTCTGTATGAAAGGCCCTTTTCATTTCCAGTGTATAGTGGACAGTATGTCACCCTGTTGTACTACATGCTTAACATGCCACTTGTGCCCCACATGCTATTTGAGTTGGGAAGACTCAAACCAGCTATCACCCTCTGCCAGGGGACAAATCTATCTATCTGCCTCAGCCATGGCACTTCACTACAAAGGTTTCTAAGTACTTATCAATTTTTGGGTCTTAATTTCACAAGGATCTACCTACAGCCGCGTTCCCAGTGAACATGCTCTGCATAGCCCTGCCGTAATCTGTGTCTGCCAGAAATAGATCTTAGTGCCAGTGTTCATATCATTTGGACATACTTATATTTTCAAAGTATTTCATTCCAACTTATTTACCTGTTATATATTTGCCTCAAAACTGAGCCTTTTTGTGTGTGTGGGTTTTTTGAGGTAGGGTCTCCCTCTAGCCCAGGCTGACCTGGAATTCACTTTTACTGTGTAGTCTCAGGGTGGCCTCAAACTCAGGGCGATCCTCCTACCTCTGCCTCCCAAGTGCTGGCATTAAAGGTGTGTCCTCAGGTCCTGCTCTGAGCCATTTTTTCTTTATTTTTTAAGATTTTATTTTTATTTATTTATTAGAGGCAGAAAGAGAGAGAGAGAGAGAAAGAGAGAGAGAGAGGGAGAGAGAGAGAGAATGGGCACGCCAGGGCCTCTAGCCACTGCAAACAAACTCCAGATGCATGCACCACCATGTACATCTGGCTTATGTGGGACCTGGAGAATCAAACCTGGGTCCTTAGGCTTAACAGGCATATGCCTTAACCGCTAAGCCATCTCTCCAGCCCTGAGCCATTCTTTGATTTCGCCAATGTACCTTGATTGTGGAGTGTGCCAGGTGCTCCTTTGTTACATGGCAAAGACAGCTTTACATATCAAACATTTTAGAGTACTTATTTTTGCTGCAGGCTTTATCTCAGGCAGTAAATAGTCAAGGACATGGGATTAATTGCCTTTGCTTCCAAAGAGTTTCCATTCTTAGTGAAGACAGATCCAGTGTGTTGTGCTCCATGTCTGACATATACATTGCATACCATGGAAACCCTGGAAATTAAATAGCCACGGTTTGTAACTGGGCGGATGGAAAGATTTTGGATTGGGTGCTCCGTCAAGATGAATGGTTTTTCAAGTTGGTTAAGTAGTAAGTGCAAGGAAGAGCACGAGCAAACTTGGGAGAGATGATTCAGCATGTCTCAGCTGATGTGAAGAGATGGGCAGGTTGGTGAGGCTGGAGCATGCAGCAAGGGAGGCGAGCTTAGAAGGCCAGCTTGGCCCAAAATGGTGCAGAGCCTTGAATTTCAGACTAAGAAGTTTGAATTTTTTCTTATCACATGAGATTTTTCTTTGTTGTTGTTCTTCTTATCCTCTTATTCCTCACCTCCCCACCCCAAACCACCACACACACCACCACTTTTTTTTTTCTTTGAGACAGGGTTTTCCTAGGAAGTCCAGCTGGCCCGGAATTTACTGTGTTTTCCAGTTCACCTTAGCCTTCAAATCCTGGAATGATAGAGGTGTACCACCACTTTTGGCTTATGTGAGAAGATTGTAAGGCATGTTTTAAAATTTATTTATTTATTTATTTAAGAAAGAGAGAAGGAGAGAGAGAGAGAGAGAGAGAGAGAAAGAGAATTGGTGCAACAGGACTTCTAGCCACTGCAAATGAACTCCAGACGCTTGCACCACCTTGTGCATCTGGCTTATGTGGGACCTGGAGAATTGAACCTGGATCCTTAGGCTTTGCAGGCTTGTGCCTTAACCACTAAGCCATCTCACCAGCCCATAAGGCATGTTTTAGTTAGGGCTCAACCACTATGAAAAATATATGTTTAAGAAAAGAGACAAGAAGAGAGACTAGTTAGAAGGTTGTTAAAATAGTCTGAGTCATGATATAATGTGAACTATAGCAATGCCTTTGAGACCTTAAGAGGACGAAATGAATCTAAGGACTGTTTCTGAGGTGAATGTGAAGGAGTGGTGAGGAGAGATTGAGTTTATTTACATGGACACACTGAATCCCCAGGAAGAAGCACTTTTTCCTTGGATGAAAATACAGATAATTTCTGCAGCTAAGATGATAAGGTATACAAATACCACTTTTAGCAGCCTTGATATTCATAGCATCATTAATGTTCTTTCAGAAAAGTAAAAACTAGTATGAAAATCAAAATTGGGCTGGAGAGATGGCTTAGCAGTTAAGGTGTTTGCCTGCTAAAGCCTAAGGACCCAGGTTCGATACCGCAGTACCCATGTAAAGCCAGATGCACAAGGTGGTGCACATGTCCGGAATTCATTTACAGTGACTAGAGCCCTAATGCACTTATTCTCTCTCTATCTGCCCCCCCCCCGTCAAATAAATTAAAAAATAAAAAAATATTTTTTAAAAATTGAAGTGGAAGCCTAAGAAAAATGTAAATTAGCCCAGGAGAATATAACAGGGCTTTATTTAGTAACGGAGCCAGGTCTCTGGAATAGATCTTCGAATTTCACTGTTGTACTCCACACCTTTGTACAGACGTCTTCATTTCTTGAAGCCTTGCTGTGAGAAAGGCAGTAGGTTCATGAGCTTGGAATGTTATGGTTTGAATCTGAAATTCCCTCCACAGGCTCATTTTTGAATGTCCAGCGCCCAGCTTGTAGCACTGCGTTGAAGGCTGTGCACCTTTAGGAAGGAGATAGGGCCTGGCTGAACTGATGGAAGTTGGTCACTAAAGGTGGGCCGTTGAAGACTAGGGACTGGCCTCTTATTCTGGTCCATTTTTTTCTCCTTCCTGATTTGTGACGACATGAAAAAGCGCTTTGTCTCCTGCTCTTGTCACCATACATGGAATCGCCACTATTCCCTTGCTTTTCCTGCCACCATGGATTAAATCCCTTTGAAACCATCAACCAAAGTGAGCCTGTGTCCTCCCTTAGGTTGTTTCTGTCAGGCATCTGATCACAGTGACCCCAAAGTAACTAGTGGGCTGGAGAGATGGCTTAGCGGTTAAGGCGCTTGCCTGCAAAGCCAAAGGACCTCGGTTCGATTCCCCAGGACCCACGTAAGCCAGATACACATGGCACATGCGTCTGGAGTTCGTTTGCAGTGGCTGGAGGCTCTGGCGTGCCCATTCTCCCTCTTTCTCTCTTTGTCTCTCTCTATCTATCTGTCTCTCACAAATAAATAAATAAATAAAATAATTAAAAAAAAAGTAACTAGTACAGGATGTAAATGAGTCATTAGGCCTAACGACTGACCTTAAGGAATCCCTATCCTGTCATGGAGGGCAGCCATTTACATACAGCAGTGTGCAAGTGATGGGTAGGCTCACAAGAAGGACAGCGAGCCCAGCTAGGAGCGTGGAGACATTACAGACTATGGAGGAAATGGATTAGATATGAATTCTAGGTCGACTTGGTTAACAGGTGCCCAGATAGGTCCCAAGACACTATTTTGATGTGTCTGTGAAGGTGTTTCAAGAAGAGACTGGTGTTTGAATTGGTGGACTAAGTAAAAAGATCTGCCCATCAGTGTGGGCAGCTGTCCTCTGATCTGTTGGGGGCCTGAATAGAGCAATAAGGCAAGGAAAGAGTTAA
>PVKW010041713.1:0-17862 GCA_004027895.1 Orientallactaga bullata | reverse complement strand
ATAAATAAATAAATGTATTTATTGGCTGGAGAGATGGCTTAGTGGTTAGGATGCTTACCTATGAAGACTAAGGACCAGAGGTTAGTTCCCCAGTACCCACATAAAGCCAGATACACAAGGTGGCATGTGCGTCTGTTTTTTTTTTTTTTGGTTTTTTGAGGTAGGGTTTTACTCTAATCCAGGCTGACCTGGAATTCACTATGTAGTCTCAGGGTGGCCTCAAATTCATGGC
This sequence comes from Orientallactaga bullata, assembly GCA_004027895.1. NCBI lineage: Eukaryota > Metazoa > Chordata > Mammalia > Rodentia > Dipodidae > Orientallactaga > Orientallactaga bullata. The sequence continues at coordinate 17,630 of PVKW010041713.1, read as the reverse complement.
GATCCTCCTACCTTTGCCTCCCAAGTGCTGGGATTAAAGGCAAGGGCCACCACACCCAGCTGCATCTGCAGTTTTTATGCAGTGGCTAAAGGCCCTGGAACACCCATTTTTTTCTCTCTCTTTATATATTTGTTTCACACCTTCCTGGTTTATGAAGAACAGCAAGGAAAGCTAATGCACCTGGAAGCAGCTGTCTGAAAAGAAGTCAAGCAAAGAATCCCATCTCTGGTGGTAGATTTCAGTCATAGGCAGCTCTGTAACATTTTACTTGGAGCCCACAGTGCACATTAGTTATGAAATCCACACCAAAGACTAGTATGTCACCTGAAAAACCAGCTCTCCCATCTGTGAAAACATGAACCATGCTGCTTCAATGTGAGGAGGTAGAATTTGCTGTTGCCTTATTTCATTAGATCACATGGTAAGTGTGTCCAGTACTGATGGCCCCAGAGCTGGTTCAGGGTCACTGGCTCACTAATTCTGTAGAGGTAGATGCACTGAACTACTCCTCAAATCCTTGCCTGTATGCATGTATGTATGTATGTGCGTGTAGAGGGAAATGGGGTTACTAAGACATGGTCCCTCACCAAAATGTCCATCTCTGTGCCATCAGAAAAAAAAAAAAGACCCACAATTCTTCTTTGAAAATTGGCTTGCAAAAACAAAAACAAATTACTACACACTTACTATGTATTAGGACTGATGAATTCCTTTACCTATCCCTAGTCTTCACACTTATGCAAAGTAAGGACAATGCTAGTGTTATACTCATCTCACAAAGACAACTGAAACAGAGCAGTGAATGAATCTCCCAAAATCACATGGGTGATGGCAAGCTTCAGAGGTAGGCTAGCTAGCTCTATAGACACATCCCTTTACCTGTTACACAAAACTGCTTCTCAACTTAAAAAGAAAATTATACAAAACACTTTCTTTTCTTCTTCCTATTCTCATCCTCAAATCCTTGCCTGTATATAAACAGAGTTAATTAGTTATTAAGCATTGAGATCTTTCACAAGATGAGTATTTGGGCCACCCTAAGACTATATCACAAATCTAATACATAAGTGGGAGTTCTGGAGCAGGGAGCCCCTCTCCCCAGTCTGTCTCATGTCAAGACTTCATAAAAGCAAGGGGAAAGCAAGAGCAGACAGTCTACAACTTGAGTAGGACACAAGCAGCTCCTTCTGGACCATCATCACTGAGCACAGGCAGTGAGAAGTGATCATATTCCAGATTTGTTTCCCCTTGGAGCAAGATTACAGGCTATTCTAAAATACAAGGTAGCCTTGGTTGGCTTTGAACTCTTAACTTTTTATTGACAGCTGCTTTGAACTCTTGATCCTCTTGCCTCAGCCTCCCAAAGGAACTCTCAGCAATCCTCCCATCCCAACATCCTGAGTGTGAGCCACCATGCCTACCCACTGATGCTCTTTGGAGCTACTGTTCTTCCAGAAACAGTGGACGAGGCCCTCTGGAAAAGAAAATATAAATCACTAACAGTGGTTTATGAAGCTACAGGGAGATAAGAAATGTAATGATGGTGGTCATTTCCATTGGAACATGTATGCCTCTGATATTAATCAGCACCTGCACTTTTGTAGGAACATGGATCTATCAAGCGTGAGAGGTTCACCAAAGCTCTGTCTAGGCTTTAAACCTAATCGCACTTGTGCTGACTCATGAAGGATGAGTGGTTCTGTTAGAAATGAAAGAGGCATGCGAAATAAAATGAGTCACAACGAGGAAGTCAAGTGTTAAAAGGCACAGATTGCAGCTTTCGAAAAGAAAAAAGAAACAAGAAATGAGTGACAGCGATACATCTAAGATGAATTAGATTTTATTTTCTAGATGGTGGCTTAGAATCTAAGTGCATGGGTAGGAACAGGATGTATCTCTCAAGAATTAAAAAGAATGCTTGCTCAGAGACAGATTAATCTGAGCAAATGAACTTGACCAGAACACAAAGGTGAGAAAGCTTCTAGATAAAGCTGAAAGTATTATGGGGAAAAAGAAAAGATAAAGAAAGAACATGGCAAGTGATGATCTTCATTTAAAAAAACCAAAAACCTAAGGGGAAATAAAATCTCCTACTGTAGAACCCTACATAACTACGATTACATGAGTGTTCACTCTTTCACAGGCAATACAGTACGTGTACCTGAGACTACAGCATATGCAGATTTTTTTTTTTTTTTTTGGTTTTTTGAGGTAGGGGTCTCACTCTGGCTCAGGCTGACCTGGAATTCACTATGTAGTCTCAGGGTGGCCTCGAACTCATGGCGATCCTCCTACCTCTGCCTCCCGAGTGCTGGGATTAAAGGCGTGTGTCACCATGCCCGGCACATGCAGATTTTAAAAGCGATCTCACAGCTTTGTGGAAGGACTATAGTAGGAAAAACCCAGGCATAGGCCCTTGTCCAGGCTAAGTAATAAGCTAGCAGGTAGGATCTCCTATAAACGGGTTTTCTACATAAAATGGGGATAATCGTGCCTCCCTTCTTATACAGTTGCTGCACTATAGACGCTCCTTAAATGACTAATATGACAGGTAACAGGCTCTATTCATTGGCTCTGCATAATAGTGATGGAGACCAATGGCACACGAAGTGTTCCCACCTTAGATGGCTACTTTCTAGTGTCATCTTGACAATGTATTACAGGTGTGGTTTGTGCAGGAAAGGGGAAACAACACTGAACAGAATTATAGGTTCTATTTTTCCATCATGGACTTAATATTTTCCCCCTATTGCTTGTAACTGTGCCTACAGAGGCGATGGCTTGCCACATGTGAAATTGACTGTGTTTCTAATCAATAAAATAGGGTTGATTTTGCTTTAAGATCATCTTCATCACAGAGAAGTGGACATGCAAATATAAGAAGCTAGCCAGGTATGGTGGCAGGCACACACCTTTAATCCCAGCATTGGGGGGCAGAGGTAGGATTGCTATGAGTTTGAGGCCAGCCTAGGACTACAGTGAATTCCAGGTTAGCCTGGGCTAGAGTGAGACCTTACCTCAAAAAATAAATAAAACAAAAAACAAACAACAAGAAAACTAATATTAAACAAGTCCTGGCAAGGTTGTGGTGACAGCGGAACCCTTATTCACTGCTGGGAATGGCGAAGTGTTGAGGTTGCTCAAAAAGCTAAAATTGAACTGCCATATGCTTCAGCTGTACCACTTTTGGGCATATAACCAGAGGACTATATCCTCCCCCACAGATACTTGCTCATCCATGTTCATTTCTGCTCTATTCACAATAACTAGAAATGGATTTAATCTAGACTCCCATTAACTCATGACTAGATAATGACAATGTGGTACATATACACACTAGAATTTTACTCACCTGTAAAGAAAAATGAAATTTACAGGAAAATGGATGGAACTGGAAAATACTATACCGAGTGAGATAACCACCAAAAGAGGTAACCTGGTCCCCAGAGGACAGGAATCTTATGTTCCCTCTCATGTGCAGATCCTAACTTATTTTATTTGAGGTATGGTCTCACTCTGGCCCAGGCTGACCTGGTGGCCTCAAACTCATGGTGATCCTCCTACCTCTGCCTCTGAGTGCTAGATTAAAGGTATGCGCCATCACGCCCAGCAGATTCTTTTCTTTTCTAAAGGCATGTGCCACCATGCCTGGCTTAATTTTTGCTTTAAATTTTTTTAATATTTATTTATTTGAAAGAGAGAATGAGAGAGAGAGAGAGAGAGGAGAGAGAGAGAGAATGGGTACACTAGGGCCTCTAGCCACTGCAAATGAACTTTAGATGCATGCACCACCTTGTGCATCTGGCTTACATGGGAGCTGGGGAATCAAACCTGGCCTTTAGCTTTGCAGGCAAGCACCTTAACCACAAAGCCATCCCTCCAGCCAAGATTCTAACTTTTAATGTTTGTATATAAGGGCATAAGGGTGTGAGAGTGAGTACAGACTATGAACTGACGTAGAAGACCATAAGAACAAGAGGTGGTAAGAAGGTGGCAGAGAACAAAAACCATGTAGTATCAAAGTGGAAAGAAGGATATGGTGGTGGGGGAAAGAGCACAAGGGGAGGGAGAGGGTATAAAAGAGGAAGAAAAAAATAAACAAAATTTGTTTGAAATACAACATAATGAAACCATTTTTTTTGTATGCCTCCACAAATTTCAAAGAATTACTAATGGGATAAAGTGAGTAAAGTGCTTGCTGAGCAAGCCTGGGTACCCGAAGGTCAGCTCCCCAGACCACATATACAATCTGGAAGCCAACATGAGCTCCTGTAATCCCAGCATGCTGAATGGCAAATGGGAAGTGGAGACAGGAGAATTTCCTCAGAAGCGTGATGTCCAGTTAACCTGGAGAAAGCATCATGGTGAACAACTGTGAGAACAGGACCTTGTCGTGTTTTACAATGAGGTGAACAACATGGTCCAACCCTGGAAGTTTGTCCTCTGATGTCCACATGTGCTCCACGGCCCACGCATGCTGTACGTACACACACACACACACACACACCAGAGAAAGAATTGCTAACGGATAGATTATAATCTTTGACCATAATATAAACATCAAAAATAGTAACAATTGGGGCTGAAGAGATGGCTTGGCGGTTAAGGTGTCTGCCTGCCAAGCCTAAGAACGCCGGTTCCAATCTCTAGGTCCCATGTTTAGCCAGACACAAAAAATGATGCAAGGGCACAATGCCTCACTTGCCCACAAGGGGGCGTATGTGTCTGGAGCTCTTTCACAGTGGCTGAGAGGCTGCTGGCATGCCCATTCTCTCTCTGTCTCTCTATCTCTTTATCTCTCTCAAATAAATAAATAAAAATAGTAACAATTGGGCTGGAGAGATGGCTCAGAGGTTAAGGCATTTGCCCAAAAAGCTTAAGGACCCAAGTTCGATTCCCCAGTACTCACAAGTTGGTGCATGTGTCTGGAGTTTGTTTGCAATTGGTGGAGGCCCTAGTGTGCCCATTCTCTGTCTATCCATGTACGTCTGCCTCTTTCTCTCTCTTTCAAATAAATAAACAAATAAAATATATTTTTAAAACGATAACATGCATAGTTCTTAATAAACCAGGAACTGATGGCTGCTTCTCTATTTATAACATTGGACAACATTGCTTATCACTAACATCATTTCTAATGGGGAATTTTTTTAATATTTAATTTTTATTTATTTGAGAGAGAGAGAATGGGCATGCTAGGGTCTCCAGCCGTTACAAATAAACTCCAGACACATGTGCCATCTTGCACATCTGGTTTACATGAGTCCTAGGGAATTGAACCTGAGTCCTTTGGCTTTGCTGGCAAATGCCTTAATCTCTGAGCCATCTCTTCAGGCCAATTTTTTTTTTTTTTTTTTTTTTTTGAAAACAGATCTCACTATGTAGTCCAGGCTGGCCTCAGACTTGTGATCTTCTTGTCTCAGCCTCCCAAATGCTGGTATTACAGGCATGCCCCACTATATCTAACTCCTAATGGGTAAGTATCAGAAGGTTTTCTTTAAATCAGCAATAAGACAAATGTGACTATGACCATTTTCATTCAATATCATATTGGATACTAAGGCAAAATAGACAAGAAAAATAATGAAGGAAATGATTATAAAATAAGACAAATGTTATTGTTGGAGATGACATCATAGTGTGGGTAATTTTTTAAATCTGTAAATAAATCAATAGTATTAATAAGTTCAGCAGCCAGGTGTGGTAGCGCACACCTTTAATCCCAGCACTCAGGAGGCAGAGGTGGAAGTATCACTATGAGTTTGAGTCCAGCCTGAGACTACATAGTGAATTCCTGGTCCGCCTGGGCTACAGTGAAACCCTACCTAAAAAAACAAAAATAAATAAATAAATAACAATAAAAAAATAAGTTTAGCAAATGTTATAGGATAAAAAACTAATACTCAAAAGTCAACTACATGAGAGAGATGGCTCAGTGGTTAAATGTGCTTGCTTGTAAAACCTGATGGCGTCAATTCAATTCCTCAGTCCCCACATAAAGCCAGACTCACCCAGCGGCAGATAAGTTTGGAGTTTGTTTGCAGTGGCAGGAAGCCCTGGAAAACCCATACTTACTCTCATGATGAATAAATAAATAAATAAGATTTTAAAAAGTCAAATACATGAGTGATATAAGTGAAAACTGGCAGAGTAACAAACTTCAAAATCTGGCAGTAATTGGTAAGGACGGTTAGGATCAACTTTATCAAAATTCTGAACACAAGAGCTGGAGAGATGGCTCAGTGGTTAAGCACTTGCCTGTGAAGTGTAAGGACCTCCGTTCAAGGCTTTATTCCCCAGTACCCACAAAAGCCAGATGCACAAGGTGGTGCGTGGGTCTGGCATTCATTTGCAGTGGCCGGAGGTCCTGGTGCACCCATTCTCTCTCTCTCTGCCTCTTTCTCTTTCTGTCTGTTGCTAACAAACGAATTTTTTTTTTTTTAATTAAAAAAAGTTCTGAACACAAATCAAGGGTTCACAGGAAACAGGCAAATACTTAAGAAAAAAATTGTTCAGTCTTAGACACACTTGGTGTTTTTAATTTACTCTAGCCCCATCTACTGCTGCCTCTACTGGTGTTTGTCCTGAAGACAACCAAGTACATGTCAGCTCCAGTTTCTTGTATCGGAGGCAGAGAAGTACCTGATTCTCACGTCATTCTGTTTGCTTTGACCTCTGATGACTCCCGAGCTAAAACAGCTTGTGTCTATTTTGACTAACTTGAAACTCTCTCTGGAACAAGGCAGCTCCCTTAGGGTAGAGAGGAGGCATTTGTGAACACATTTAAAGTCAAATGCACTAGCCATTACATATGAGGCAAGGCATAAAAGCTGATATATCTAATAGACAAATGAAAAAACTTAAAAGGAATGGGGTCTTAGAGAAATTCCCATCTATTTCTGAGAGTTTAGAAGGTCAGTAATAATACTGGTGTCTGCTCAGAAATAACCTGAAACCTCCTCAAGCTCTCACTCTGGCTGACAAGAAGCATAGATTAGAGCATAACTGCAAAGAGCTGTAGTGTGGAAGGTGTAGAAGACACATGACACAGCCTGCTGGCACAGATGGAGCTTGTTTTTGCTGTTGCTTTAGATATGTAAAGAAACTTCTGCGGAACACTGGCTGCTATGGAACTGGAGAACAATGACGTCAGCTGGCACACAAACAAAGAATACAGACTCACATGATTAGGGCAGAAAGGCCATTAAACAAACAGGGACAGTCACAGCATCAACAACAAACTAGGAAGGAGGTAGAATCTGATCATAGTTAGTGTATTATTCAAAATACCTAATTTTCAACAAAAATATTAGACATATAAAGAAATAAGAAATTATGGTCCATACATAGAAAAAAGAAATCAACAGAATCTATCCTTGAGAATGCCCAGACACTTAACCTTATTAGAAAAAGACCAAGATTTTTTAACTTCTTAAGATATGCTAAAAAAATTCAAGGAAGCAATGGGACAAAGAACCAGATGAAATCATGAAAATAATGTCTGCGAGTAACATGAAACACTGTGAAAGGAACCAAACAGAAAGTCTGGAATTGAAGATCAGCACAGTGGAAACAAAACAGTCACGTAGAAGGGTCAACAGCAGACCTGGGCTGGCATAAGAACTGGTGAACGTGAGGACAGGTCCACAAGGCCACACGGTCTAAGCAGACCAAGAAAAAGAGAACAGAGGAAAAGAGAGAGAACATGACAGAGCTTGGAGCAACAAACCTCAAACCCAACACCACAGCACAATGGGAGTCTTCCGAAGGATGGTAGGCACATCCAGGATAATCAACAGAAAAACTAACAGCTAATTTGATTGAAGGGAAGTTATATTTTCAAAATTTAAAGGAAAAAAGATTGCATCCATGGACTGTATCTCCATTAAAAAAAAAAAAAAGAAGAAAGAAAGAAAGCTGAGCATGGTGGCATATGCCTTTAATCCCAGCACCCGGGAGACAGAGGTAGGAGGATTGCCATGAGTTCAAGACCACCCTGAGACTACATAGTGAATTCCAGGCCAGTCTGAGCTACATAGTGAGACTCTGTATCAAGAAAACAAAATGAACAACACAACAAATCCCAGAAAAAAAAAAAAAAACTGCAGGTAACTTATAAATAAAGTTAGTATAGCACTGACAACCACATAAAACCAGTTATACATCTGTACTGATGGGCATCCAATACATAAAGATGTAACCTATCACAACAACAAAGGTGGGGAAAAAAGCTATCCAGATATAAGTACAAAGTGGTGGTGCACGCCTTTCATCCCAGCACTTGGAGGCAGAGGTAGGTGGATCTCCGTGAGTTTGAGGCCACCTTGAGACTACATAGTGAATTCCAGGTCAGCCTAGGCTAGAACGAGACTCTACCTCAAAAAACCAACCCCCGCCCTCAAAAACCACAAAAAAACACCAAAACAAAACTAAAAACAAGCCGGGCGTGGTGGCGCACGCCTTTAATCCCAGCACTTGGGAGGCAGAGGTAGGAGAATTGCCGTGAGTTTGAGGCCACCCTAAGACTACATAGTTAATTCCAGGTCAGCCTGGACCAGAGTGAAACCCTACCTCGAAAAACCAAAAAAAATTAAAAATTAAAAATAAATAAATAAAAACAAAGTTCTATATAAGTAAAGCTAAGTTAGTATTAGTTCTTACTAGATTGTCATAAATTAAGACGTTACTTGTAATTTCAAAGTAACTACATAGAAAATAATTTTTTATTTTTTAAGATAGGGTCTCACTGTATAGCCCTACTTGTCTTGGCCTTCCAAACGCTGGGATTAAAGGCATGAGCCACCACACCCAGCTTCAATTTTTAAATATATAATAGAAGGGACTCAAAAGGAGGAAATTATCACAAAAGGAAGTAAAAGGAGAAATGAAAAATATACAGCATATAGAAAACAAGTCAGCTGCATATGCCAATAACTACCAGCCCAAAACATATTTTAACTAGGTATGGTGCCATAGACATAGAATCCAGCAGTCAGGAGGCTATAGGTAGGAGAATCTCGGGTTCAGGCCAAGTCTACGTTAGAGTTAGGTCATGCTGGGCTATAAAGAGAGAAAGAAGGAAAAGAGGGTGAAGAAAGAAAAAAGGGATAGTAGGAAAGAGGTAGAGAAGAAAAATGTTTTTTTTTAAATGTGTATAAGCACATTATTTACCATGGTAACAAAAAATATATGGTAAGTCCTGTCCTGTAGGGAGTGAAGATCAGAGCTCACTGGATCTTGCAAAACAGGCAAGCAAGCAAACAAACAAAAAAACCAGCAGGTCTGGGTTCAGAGAGAGACTACATGTCAAGGACACCCACAGATGAGGGAGGCATCCTACATTCTCCTCTGGCTTCCACATGGGATTGATGTGTCTGTATACACATGCATACACTACAACACACACATTAATTAAGTCCCTCCAAAGTGACACAGAGTGAACAAATATAGTACATGTGCACTAAAATCAGTAAGAAAGTCGAATAGCTAACTTATTGCAGTCACCTTCATGCTGCCTGGACAAACACCCAACCAGAAGCAGCTTACAGTCTTAAGAAGTTTCAGCCTGGCAGGGAAAGGATGGTAGAGTGGAGGCTATACATCACTTCTTGCCATAGCAGCTGGCAGAAAGCAGCAAGAGAGTGAGCTGAGCTCTGACAAGGGGAAAACAGCTATAACACCCCAAAGCCTGCCCCCAGCAACACACCTCCTCCAGCAAGGGTCCACCTCCAAAATTTCTACTACCTGGAACCAAATATTCAAAACACAGGAGTCTATGGGGATCATTTGAGGCAAACCAGAATGTAAGTAGAAAAAGAAGCAAAAACATTAGTTTAAAAAAAATATATATATATAGTTGTGTTTTTAAGAGGAAATATAAATAATCTAAAATACATGAAATAAAATTCAATCTCACCAGGCGTGGTGGTGCACGCCTTTAATCCCAACACTTGGGAGGCAGAGGTAGGAGGACAGCCGTGAGTTTGAGGCCACCCTGAGACTACATAGTTAAAACCAGGTCAGCCTGGGCCAGAGTGAGACCCTACCTCAAACACACACACACACACACAAATTCAATCTCATTAGTAATAAACCTTGTAAAAAATTAAAATCACGATAATATAAAATTTCATTTCTTCCAGATTAATAAAAATTTTAAATCACTTAGTACCAACTATTAGCAAGACATTAAAGTAACTGAAATTCTTATTCAGAGCTAGGAGGGGTAGAAAAGACACTATCACTTAAAAACAGTGAGTTGGGCTGGATAGATGGCTTAGTGGTTAAGCGCTTGCCTGTGAGGCCTAAGGACCCCAGTTCAAGGCTCGATTCTCCAGGACCCACATAAGCCAGATGCACATGGTGGTGCATGCATCTGGAGTTTGTTTGCAGTGGCTAGAGGCCCTGGCACGCCCATTCTCTCTCTCTTTCTCCCTTTCTCTGTCTCTAATAAGTAAATAAATAAATTTAAAAAAAAAGCAGTGAGTATACCTAAGGAAACCAAATATGTTCCCATCATGAAATCCAAAAATATTACTGCTAGGTAGAACCTAAAGTGGAAACTTTACATTTTTGTTTGTTTTTTGTCTTTTTCGAGGTAGGGTCCCACTCTAGCCCAGGCTGACTTGAAATTTACTAGATAGTCTCAGGGTGGCCTCAAACTCATGGTGATCCTCCTACCCCTGTGCCTCTCAAGTCCTGGGATTAAAGGTGTGTGCCACCATGCCTGGCTGAGACATTTTCTTTGACTGCTACTCAATAATAAAAGTACATCATGGGCTGGAGAGAGAGCTCAGCAGTTAAAGTGCTTGCCTGAAAAGCCTGACAACTGGGGATCGATTCCCCAGTACCCATGTAAAGCCAGATACACAAAGTAGCACATACATCTAGAGCTTGTTTGCAGTGACTAGCGGCCCTGGCATGCCCATATTCATATTCTCTCTTTCTCCTTGCAAATAAAATTATATATATATATATATTATTTTTATTTATTTGACAGAGGAAGAGGGGGAGAGAGAGACAGAGAGAGAGAGAATGGGCACTCCAGAGCCTCCAGCCACTACAAACGAACTCCAGATGCGTGCGCCCCCTTGTGCATCTGGCTTACAAGGGTTCTGGGGATTGAACTGGGGTCCTTTGGCTTTGCAGGCAAATGCCCTGACCATTAAGCCATCCCTCCAGCCCAATAAAATATATTTTTAAAAGCACATATTGGAAAAAGCCGGGCATGGTGGCACACACCTTTAATCCCAGCACTTGGGAGGCAGAGGCAGGAGGATCGCCGTGAGTTCGAGGCCACCCTGAGACTACGTAGTGAATTCCAGGTCAGCCTGGGCTACAGCGAGACCCTACCTTGGGATAAGAAAGAAAGAAAGAAAGAAAGAAAGAAAGAAAGAAAGAAAGAAAGAAAGAAAGAAAGAAAGAAAGAGAAAGAGAGAGAGAGAGAGAGAGAGAGAGGGAGAAAGAAAGAAAGAAAGAAAAAATATAGTTCAAAAAAATACAGAGATGCAATGTCAGTAATTCAGACAAAGAACAGTTAATACCAGGAAGACTTCCGCTTTCTTACTCATTAGGCATTACAGGCTCATGGTTAAAAGTTCAACACCCAGGCTGGAGAGATGGCTTAGTAAGGTGCTTGCCTGTGAAGCCTAAGGACCCAAGTTTGACTCCCCAAAACCCACATAAACCAGATGTACAAGGTGGTGCATGTGTCTGGAGTTCGACTGCAGTGGCTCTCAGAGGCCCTGATGTAGCAATTCTCTCACTCTCATAAAAAAGTACAATGCCTGCTTCCCTTTCCCTATGCTGGTTCTTTTCTTCCTCTCTAAAGCTGCTGTTAAGCAGGAAGAGTAGTTTAGTTCTGTTTCCGTACACTCAGGGGAACCTCAAGAGCAGAGTCTTGTCTGTCCCCACGGGAGGTTATGCTGGCAGCACCAAAACAAAGGTGCCTGAAAACCTCTAAAAGGCGCTTCCAACTACACATCCATCCAGCCAGGCAAGATGTGCCCACTGGTGCCATAGTGGCATGATTGCTATATATCTGATTGGAGATCCACTTTATGGGAGGGAGTTCATGCTTGGTACTGAAAACCTAATCAAAAGCTTAAGGCTGGGAGAGTCATTAGCCCTAGGAAGAAACTACTACTGTTGTTTGGCTAAATAGATATGTGGTGTCCATCAAATTGCCCTATAAATATTTTTATTTATGCCCAGTTTAGAGCTGTTCTCACCTTTGCTCAAAGAAGCTTCTTTTTTAAAAAAAATATTTTATTTATTTACTTGAGAGAGAGGAGAGAGAGAGGAAGAGGCAGTTAGAGAGAACGGGCATGAAAATGAATTCTAGACAGATGCGCCTTCTTATGCATCTGGCTTATGTGAGTACTGGAGAACCAAACCTGGGTCCTTAGGCTTCACAGGCAAGTGCCTTAACCGCTAAACCATCTCTCCAGCCCAAAGAAGCTTCTTTGTACAGATGGCAGTGACTACTAGGGAGACACACAACTCATCAAAGTTCTGAGAATAAGTGACTTTGGAGTGCTCAGCACTAAATGAGACATCTCTGTCATGTCCTCCAAGGCTCAGGGAACACTGCAGAAGAAAGGGTGAAAAGAATGTAAGAGCCAGAGAACAGGGAGAGGTTCTTTGAAAGGCTGACATGAAGTGGCCGTTGCATTTATGACCTCACAGCAGCTAATATTATCTGTACAAGACCTCCATCATGGATGATGGAGGAGGGGAAAAAAGCAGACTTGGGGTGGGGGCTGGAGAGATGGCTTAGTGGTTAAGGCACTTGCCTTTGAAGCCTAGGACTCAGGTACCCCAGTACCCATGTAAGCCAGATGCACAAGGTGGGGCATGCATCTGAAGTTTGTTTGCAGTGGCTGGAGGCCCTGGGCACACCCATTCTCTGTCTCTTCCTCTCTCTTTCTCTCCCTCTCTCAAATACATAAACACACACAAAAAAAATTTAAGTAGATTTGGGGCTGCAGAGATGCCTTAATGGTTAAGGCACTTGCCTGTGAAGCCCAAGCAGGTAGATCCCAGCCCCTAACTTGATGTTAAGGGTATTCAGAACTTCACACAAAGAAAAGCTCAGGCCCAATAGCTTCCCTAGTGAATTCTATAAAACATTTAAAGATGAAGTAATATTCATTTCTCACAAACTCAAAAATTAGAAGAAACACTTTTCAATCCATCTTACGAGGCCACTATCACACAGGCAAATATATTACAAACAAGAAAACTACAGAAGGGCTGGAGAGATGGCTTAGCAGTTAAGGCCTTTGCCTGTAAAGCCAAAGGGTCCTGGTTAGATTATCCAGGACCCACATAAGCCAGATGCACAAGGGGGCACATGCATCTGGAGTTCGATTGCAGTGGCTGCAGGCCCTGGCATGCCCAGTCTCTCTCTCTCTCTCAAATAAATAAATAGATAATAAAATATTTTTAAAAAGAAAGCTACAAGCCAGGCATGGTGGTGCACGCCTTTAATCCCAGCACTCGGGAGGCAGAGATAGGAGGATCGCTGTGAGTTCGAGGCCACCCTGAGAATACAGAGTGAACTCCAGGTCAGCCTCAACTAGAGTGAGACCCTACCTCGAAAAACAAAAACAAAACAAAAAAAAAAAAAAAGAAAGAAAGAAATCTACAGAGCAATAATAGAAATATGAAATGTATAATATTTCCTATGGAATTTGGATGCACAAACCTCAAAAAATACTGCCAGACAGATTCCAACATGAAGAAAAGGACTATACCCAATGAGCAAGTAGGTTTTACCCATAGTACATAAGGGTTACTATAACATGCAAAAATCAATTGATGCAATATACCGTATTAGCAGAATAAAAGGCAAAAAGCACATAATCAGGGCCTGGAGAGATGGCTTAGTGGTTAAGCACTTGTCTCTGAAGCCTAAGGACCCTGGTTCGAGGCTCAATTCCCCAGGAGCCACATAAGTCAGATGCACAAGGCGGTGCATGCATCTGGAGTTCATGTGCAGTGGCTAGAGGCCCCGGCGCACCCATTCTCTATCTATTTGCTTCTTTCGCTCTCTGTCGCTCTCAAATAAATTTAAAAAAAGCACATAATCACCTAAAGGCATGAGGGAAGGCAAAGAAAGAAAGAAAGAAAGAAAGAAAGAAAGAAAGAAAGAAAGAAAGAAAGAAAGAAAGAAAAGGAAAGAGGGGCTGAAGAGATGGCTTGGTGGTTAAGGCATTTGCCTGTAAAGCCAAAGGATCCCAGTTCAACTCTCCAGGACCCATGTAAGCCAGATGCACAAGGGGCTGCATGCATCTGGAGTTGGTTTTCAGTGGCTGGAGGCCCTGGCATACCCATTCTCTCTCTCTTTCTCTCTTAAATAAATAAATAAAATATATTTTAAAAAATCAGGCCAGGTGTGGTGGTGCATGCCTTTAAACCCAGCACTTGGGAGGCAGAGGTAGAAGGAGCACCATGAGTTCAAGGCCACCCTGAGACTACATAGTGAATTCCAGGTCAGCCTGGACTAAAGTGAAATCCTACCTTGAAAAAAAAAATCGGGTGTTATGGCCAAAACCTGTAATAAACTAAGATTAAAAAGACAATATTGCATTGCAAATACCTACATTGCACATGAAGATAAATATCATAAAATATGTTTGAATCTTAGGTTGCTCAAGAACTGTTTAAACTTAAATTAATACAAATAAAGTGCTCAAATGTCACGTTTTCACGTAAGACCCGTGTTGATGTCCTTGTTTGAATGCAGCCGCTAATAGTCCCTCTTCTCCCCTCTGTACACAGGCCTGTACCCTGGGCCAGACACTTCTTCTGGTCCTCCTTCTTCCACATTAGTGTTCTCGTGTCTGCGTAGTACCTTCTAACACACCATGACTTACCAGTCTTCTTCTACTGCTTGTGAACTGTGTCTCCTTTCCTCCCAGCTGCCTCTGCATACTTAGGATAGAGTGCTTCTGATGAAATAGGTGCTAATGAATGAATTCTAATTTACCACTAAGTGAGCAGTGGAAGCTGTTGCTTTTATGTACTTACAGCCATAATTAGGCAGAAATCTTATGCTTAGTTTTGGAATTAGAGTACATTGTCACTTTCTACCCCACTTAAAGCAGAATACTTTCTCCAGTCACTTTAGTTGAGACCAATGAATGACCAAAGACTGAGGCATTTACTCCTAAGACAGTGGCTCACAAATGGAGAAAGCAAAACAGTCTAGACCTGGGGGTGGGGAGGGGGTAGTCTCAGATTTGGCTGGGAAAGAAAAGCAAAATATTTCCTGTTGCTGCTGCTATTATTTTGGATGTCAAAAGACTTTCCCATCAATCACCACCATTGTTCACTGTACTTACATGCATGCATTAAGTATGTTATCTCATTCAATCTTCACTAGTAGCAAATTCAAGTAGTTGTACCAAGCAGGTAGGACTTAGAAGTCTGGCAATAAAGTTTGCATTCTTAAACACTATCAATACCGAGCACCCTTTTCATCACGATCAAGATGCGTTCCAATGAAATTACATTATCGTTATCACCAGATTCACTTTGCTCCCACTATTCTAAATGGAGACCAAATATGAAAGGGGTAAACAATTTCTGCAGATAAGAATAACTTCTAGTAATTAGATAAGAATAACTTCCACTGCTGGAGAAAAGGCTAAGTGGTTAAGGTGCTTTCCTGTGAAGCTTAATGACCCAGGTTCAATTCCCCAGTACCCACATAAAGCCAGATGCACAAATTGGTGCATGCAACTGGAGTTCATTTGCAGGCCAGCATGCTTTGCAAACAAGCACCTTTAAACACTAAGCCATCCCCTCAGCATAAAAGTCCTTTTTATTCCTTATTTCCCTCATATTCTATTTTGCAGATAAGGTTAACAGTTTGGTATGGATCCCTTTGGGGAATAAATAAACACATATATGAATATGTTTACCCATTAATCAAGTCTTTAGGTTCTGGTGCTAGTTGTTTTATTTCCCACAGCACAAATATGAGAACAGTCACCTTGTAGCCACTTCAATAAAAAACAACTTTGGAACATAACAAAAATCTCTAAGAAGTTTCTGACTTGCTGAAGTAGATTTCCTCCCCTTTCAGTTCCCTCTTTCGAGGCAGTTAGCATTTTTTGTACAAAAATAAAATGAACTTAGCTTAATGGTTTCCCCATCCTAAGTTATTTCACCATAGCATGTGGTAGTAGTGAAAGTTGGGCCACTTCCATAAAGAATAAAAAATTAGATGTGGCAACTTAAAAATATTTGAAGAGGGCTCGAGAGATGGCTTAGCGCTTAAGGCGCATGCCTATGAAGCATAAGAACGCCCATTCGATTCTCCAGGTCCTACGTTTACCCAGACGCAAAAGTGATGCAAGCGCGTGATGTCACACATGCGCACAAGGGGGCGCACACATCTGGAATTCGTTCACAGCAACTGAGATGCTGCTGGTGCACCCATTCTCTATCTCTCTCTCACTCTCAAATTAATAAAAATATTTGAAGATAGGAAAACACTGCAAAATGCAAAAGGAAAGCTCAAAAAAACAACATGAAGTTGCATGAAATACAGCCAGAAAGTAGCTCCTACATCCTGAAAGTAACTTAACAGAAGCCTTTATAGCACAGTAATGATCACAAGTTTAATGAGAGCACACAGGAGGCAGAGAATGCTACGCACATTTACTAAAAACACCAGCAAATACTAGTTATTTCCATCCACTATACTTGCTGTCTATGACCAAGTCATAAATTATTATTTTTGTTTGTTTTTTAAGGTAGGGTCTCACCCTAGTCCAGGCTGACCTGGAATTCACTGTGTAGTCTCTGGATGGCCTCAAACTCATGGCAATCCTACCTCTGCCTCCCGTGTGCTGGGATTAACATCACCACACTCGGCATTTGTTTTTTGAGATAGTCTCATGTGGCCCAAGCTGGCCTTGAACTTGTTACATGGCAGAGGATGACCTCAAACTCCTTGTCTTCCTACTTCCACCTCTTAAGTGCTGGGATTACAGGCCTGGGCTATTTTCTTTTCCTCAACAATTGGACTGAACCTAGGCCATCGTGCATTCTAGGTAAGCATTTTACAATTGAGCTATAGCCCCAGCTAGTTGAAAAATTTATTAAAACAACAGATGTGACACTTATCAAACATACTGAGACTTTGAAAGTTAGGTTTAGTGCCTGTTACTAATGGGATTCACCATGAAATTTGTGATATGAAAGGGTCTTAATATCCTTTTCAGACATAAATGAAGCAATTTACATGGATGCATTTTCACTTTAAGATTGACTTTGGATTTCAAAAACAGATATTTGCTATGTAGGAAAATGATATTTTAAAAAGTTGGGTGTTTAGAATGGTTAATATATCCTGGAAGCACTCAGTTTTAGAGGAGGTAGGGTGCTGCTTCTATGAGCTCATGTACAGCTCTCACAGACCTTATTTCAGACTATGACTAGTCCATCAAAGGCACTGTTAGCTAGGCATGGTGGCCCATGTCTACAGTCCCAACTTCTAGGGAGCCTGAGGCAGGAGAGGTGAATTGAAAAAGAGTCTGGATTACCTAGCAAGACCCCGTGGAAGGAAGGAAGGAAGGAAGGAAGGAAGGAAGGAAGGAAGGGAGGGAGGGAGGGAG
>PVKW010041712.1:0-17874 GCA_004027895.1 Orientallactaga bullata | reverse complement strand
TGGCACCTTGCCAAAGGGCGTTGAGCTCGAGTCTTGTCAGTAAACAGGAAGTTATGGTGATTGGCTAGGAGGCATATCCTCATTGCATCAACGTATCGGCTTCAGCCAAGTTAGCTTTCTCGCCTAGCAACTATGTTATGATTGGTCTTCATAGGATATATAAGCTGTGCTATTTCCTGTAATAAAGGTGTGTGTGTGGTGGTGGTCTCCCGTCCAAGCAAGCAACAAGAGTGGTGCGTGTGTCATTAGTGTCCCGAATGGTCGGCGACAGGGCATTTGCCTGTGAATCCAAAGGATCCCGGTTTGATTCTCCAGGACCCATGTAAACCAGATGCACAAGGTGCACATTCATCTGGAGTTCTTTTGCAATTGCTAGAGCCCTTGGCGTGCCCATTCTTTCTCTGTCTGCCTCTCTTCTATCTCTCTCTGCTTGCAAGTAAATAAATAAAAATTAAAAAAATACTTTTATTTATTTGAGAGAGAGAGAGAGAGATAGAAAGATACAGAAATAGGCAGGGAGAGAGCGAGAGAGCGAGAGAAAGGATGGGAGTGCCAGGGACTCCAGTCACACTGCAAACGAACTTCAGATGTTTGCGCCCCCTTGTGCATCTGGCTTACCTGGGTCCTGGGAAGTTGAACCTGCGTCACTTGGCTTTGCAGGCAAGTACTTTAATGGCTATGCCATCTCCAGCCCTAATATTTTTTTTTTTTCAAAGTACGGTCTCTCTAGCCAAGGCTAACCTGGAATTCACTATGTAGTCTCACAGTGGCCTTGAACGCATGGCTGTCCTCCTGCTTTTGCCTCCCAAGTGCTAGGATTAAAGGCATGCACCACCACACCCGGCCTAAAATTATTTGTTTTTTTAAAATTATTTTTGCAAGCAGTGGGAGATGAGAGGGCAAGAATGGCATACCAGGACCTCCAGGTGCTGCAAATGGACTCCAGATGCATGTGCCACTTTGTTTATCTGGTTTTATGTAGGTACTGGGAAAGCCAACCCAGGTCTTTAGTGTCTCTGCAAGCAAGTGTCTTAAGAGCTGAGCCATCTCTCCAGCCCCCTGAAACACTTCTTCAAAAATGATATCTTAATTGACTTACCAAGAGTAGGTTTCCATATGGCTTATTCACATATCCTTGATTTTGATTCATCCTCCCACCATCCCATCCCTCCCTCATCCCTCACCCCTATTTAAACGCTGCCCTACTGTGATTCCTCCACCACATTCAGGTCCCATGTGTTCCAGTGTCCTCTCACAGTAGCTGCCATTGCCTCACTCTAGCGTCTTGTTCTCTATAGACACTCTGACTTTCAGCTGCTCATCTAGAAATTTGAAGCTCGGATCTGCAAGTCAAGAGAGCATGCAGCTGTGGCATTCTGTGATGGGAGCTATGGGATGAGGACCAGAAGCCTTGTCCACCTGAGCACCTGTCTCTGGAAGGCCACCCCAGGCTGGCTGCTGTGGGGAAGTTGCCTGTCACCCAGGTAAGGGCTCCTTGATCCTGTCTGTCATGAAGTCAGTGCTGGACAGTGAAGCTGCCTTGGACCTGCTTCTGTATCCAAGTTCAGTAACTCTCTCTTCTAGTGTGACTTGTACTCCAAAAGTCAAAGAATGTGCTGTGACTCATAAAGCCCAGCATTGTTTTCAATCTTGCTAATTTTTTGATTTTCAGAAAAAATATTATTCCATTGTCTTTTGAAATCTTGGGATTTTTTTTCTCTGTTAAAATTGAACATATCTGTGGTGATTTGATTCAGGTGTCCCCCATAAACTTAGGTGTTCTGAATGCTAGTCTCCTCAGCTGATGCTAATTGGAAATTAAAGCCTCTTGGAGGTAGAGTATTGGGGGCGGGCTTATGGGGATTATAGCCAGCTTCCCCTTTTCAGTGTTTGGCACACTCTCCTGTTGCTAGGGTAGATGTTATGTTGGCCAGGGGGTGATGTCCACTCTGCTCATGCCATCATTTTCCCTGCCATCATGGAACTTTCTGCTCGAGCCTATAAGCCAAAGCAAACCTCTTTTTTTCCCCACAAGCTGTTCTTGGTCAGGTGATTTCTATCAGCAGTGTGAGCCTGACTGCAACAGTAAAGTGGTAGTGAGGAGTGGAATTGCTGCTGGACACCTGACTGTGTGGTTGGGGCCTTTTGGAGCTGATTTTCAAGAGGAATGTGGAAGGATTTGAAACCTCGGCCTAAGAGACACCTTGCAGTGCTGTAAGTACAGCTTGATGGACTATTCTGGTCAGAGTTGAAAGGCCTGAATGCAGTAAGAACTATGGACTATGAGGTTTGGCTTATGAGGGAGAGAAGGAGCTTTACTTGGACTTGGCTAGCAGTTGGTGTGAGACGCTTGCTGTTATGCCCGTGTCCTGAGAAGTTGTGCAGGTTTGGTCTGCGTAGAAATGAACTCTTGTGAGCAGAGGGATGTGACACAGAAAAAATGAAATCTTTGGGCCTAAACTGCTGCCCGTTCACCTGCAAATTTTTTGAGACATTATAACTTTTGAGATTGAGCCAGCTGACCTGCCCTGGGGAAACAGGAAGAATGTAGATTCTTTTGAAGGGGCCTGAATGCTGAAGGAGTGCCCTGTTCTACAAAGTCTGCTTTATTCCCCCCTGGATTAAAAAATTGTCACACTAGCTCATATTATGGTGTATAAGAAATGTAGAAAAGAGAGGGTCATTGAGTTTACAATGCGATATTGTAATTTAGAAATGGTCACGGGCAGTGTGAAGTAGGTTTGCTGGATGCCTGCATGGAGATCCCATGGGGCCATGAGGATGGACCTTGGGTTGTAGTGGAGACCCAGTGGAGATGCTGGGAACATGATATGGCTGCCCAGGAGGGCTGCCGGCCCCAGATGAAGTTTTCTAGGCCCGTGAGTAGCCTAGCTGGAGGGGCGGAATTGGAACTCCAGAGACTTGTTGCTGGTTAGAATTATCGCTCTTGGAGATTTGTCATTGACTAGAGTTGTTGGACTTGGAGCTACAGAGTTTGATGTTTGCCCTGGTTGTTTTAAATCTTGTATTGGTTGAATATTTCTTTGCTTTGCCCAATGCCATCTTTTGCAGTGGGAATGTTTATTCTGTGTCATTATGGGGTTTTGGATATCAGTTTATGGGGTCCAGGGGTTGGATGTGGTGATTTGATTCAGATATCCTCCCATAAACTTAAGTATTCTGAATGCTAGTCTCTCCAGCTGATGGCAATTGAAAATTAAAGCCACCTGGTTGTAGAATATTGTTGGGGGCAGGCTTATGGGTATTAGAGCCAGCTTCCTCTTGCCATGTTTGACACACTCTTTTGTTGCTATGGTCCACCGTATGTTGGCCAGGGGTGATGTCTACACTCTGCTCATGCCATCATGGAGCTTTCCCCTCGATCCTGTAAGCCAAAGTAAACCTTTTTTTTCCTCAAGCTGCTCTTGGCCAGGTGATTTTTACCAGCAGTGTGAACCTGACTGCAACGTCGTCCCATTACAAAACATTTTATTCACTTGTTTGATAGGGAGAGAGAGAGGAAGAGGCAGATAGACAGAACAGGCACACTAGGGCCTTCAGCCACTGCAAAGGAATTTCAGGCACATGCTCCACCTTGTGAATCTGGCTTATGTGGGTCCTAGAGAATCAAACGTGGATCCTTAGGCTGTGCAGGCAAGTGCCTTAACTGCTAAGCCATCTCTCTAGCCCTATCATCCCGTTTTTATTGGCTATTTTATTTCCTTTATTTTTTCTCTCAGGATTGCTTGAACTATGTGAGGTCGTTGGTGCTTCCAAATTAATTTTAAGAGATTTTTTTTTGTGTGTGTGACAAATGGTGGTCGGGTCTTGGTGGGGATTGCATTGACTCTGTAGATTGTTTTTTTTTTGTTTGTTTGTTTCTTTGAGGTAGGGTCTCACTCTAGCTCAGGCTGACCTGGAATTCATTTGGTAGTCTCAGGGTGGCCTCAAACTCACAGTGATCCTCCTACCCTTGCCTCCCGAGTTCTGGGATTAAAGGTGTGCACCACCACACCTGGTTTGTAGATTGCTTTTGGTCAGAGCTGGTTTCACAGCATGGATGCTTCATGAGGAGCAAAGTGATGATGGATTAGCACACTGCCCAAGGGCAACAGGCACTGGAGTGGAGAGTGCTTACAGGCCCAGGGACATGGTCGGGGCCATTGCTCTGCAGTAGTCTTAGGTGGGGATGGGTCGTTTGCCTGGGACATAGTTTGGTGCTCTGATTTCAGTTACAGTTTTCCTTTTCTCTACAGTGCATGGGACTTCACATGATGCATTTATTTTTATCTTATTCATATTTATTCATACATAGGCATACAGTAATAAATAGGGCTTTCTTCCTGAAAGGTCACTTAAAGGACACAATATGCATGTACCCTAAAATCCTTCAGGCTGGGTGGCCTCTCTTGTTCTTATACCTAAGCTATCTTAGAATGTATTTGAATGGGTGCTTATCGGAAACAATGGCTCCAAGGGGAGAAGAAAATGGTTCTGTTATGTAGTCCCAGGTGTACATGTAAGTGTAGCTCAGTGCAGGTGGGGTTCCAGATTGCAAGATGTGTTGTATAAGAGAAGGGGTGTGCGTGCAGCTCAGGTCAAGCAATGTCCGGGGTGCCTGAACTACTGGCTGTGCCTGCCTGCCTGCCTCTGATCCTTACATACTCTAATGCCTTCTTCTGTTTCTTAAGTGTTTTAGAAATTTCACTTCCATGTTTAGGGTTTTTGTTGTTGTTGTTTTTCGATGCAGGGTCTCAATCTAGGTTAGACTGACCTGGAATTCACTCTGTAGTCTCAGGGTGGCCTCAAATTCAACAGCGATCCTCTTACCTCTGCCTTCAAAGTGCTGGGATTAAAGGCATGCTCCACACGCCCAGAGCCAGGGTTAGGTTTATTCTCAAGTTGTGTGTATGTGTGTCCATTCATCTTTCTGTCTACCTCATCTAACTATTTGTGGCAATTGTGAATGGGTTTCATCCTCAGCATGTTTGCTATTGGCTCTACATGGGTACTGGGGAATCAAACTTGGGCCAGCAGGCTTTGCAAGCAAACACCTTTCACCTCTGAGCCATCTCCACATCCCATATTGGATATTGGTATATAGGAAGGGTACTTACTATTTTTTTGTTCTAAATTTAAAAAATAATTCATGGGGGTTGGGGACTTAGATCAGTGGATGAGCACTTGCCTAGCAAGTACAAGAGCCTACATTTGGGGGAGAGAGAATGAATGAATGAACATGAGCAAGCCAGGATCTCCAGGTCATCAGGCATTACAAGCAAGCATCTTTGACCACTGAGAAGTCTCCAGCCCTTTTAAAACTTTTTATTGAGGCTGTAGCAATGGCTTAGCAATTAAGACAGTTGCCTGTGAAGCCTACGAACCCAGGTTCAATTCCCCAGGAGCCACGTAAGCCAAATACACAAGGTGGCACATGTGTCGAGTTCATTTGCAGTGGCTGAGGCCATGGTGTGCCCATTCTTTCTCTCTCTTCTCTTTCTCTCAAATAACTGCATAAAAATTTTAAGTAACTTTATTGACAGTTTCCATAAATGAAGACAATATACCATGATCATAACCCTCCCTCCCCCCACCACGATCCCCATCCATTGAATCTCTTCTTTCTAACTAGTTTCTCTTCAATGTTGATGTCTTCATGTTTTTCCCTCCTATCATGCAGGCCTTGTGGAGGTAACGTTAGCCACCTTAAAAATCATGAATATCCTAGACACTTTGTGTGATATTTTTTAGCTTAATTTTATTTATTGGCAATGTGCATAATATATTTTGACCATAATCATCTCCCATTACCTTCTTTTCTTTGTCCCACTGAACTCTTCCTCCTTCCCACTGAGTAGTCCCTCTTCTATGTGGATGTCTTTGCGACTGTGTGTGTGAATGTTTGAGTTACACAGTGTAATGAGGGTTGATTACACAAGCAGAGTGGTGTTTATTTTCTAGAGTTCATGTAACCTTCCACTGTCTGCACCATTGAATAAAATGTCTCCCCCTTCCCCAGCAGCCACTATGTTTAAAAATATTAGTCCCTTTTATTTCTTTTCATAGCCCATTTTTAATTGGGCAACTTGTCTTTTTGATGTGTAATTTTTGGAGATCTTTACATATCCTAGACATTAATAATCTGTCAGATGTATCACTTGGAAAGATTTTCTACATTCTGTGGTCTGGGAAGATGGGTTCATTCTGGTTATATTTCCAAGAGGATAGTCTGGCATACTGCAGAAACACATTGGCAGAATTGTGAAGCGCCTGCTCACATCACATCAGCAAGCAGACAGGGGACAGGAAGTGAAGCTGGGCTGTAAGACCTCAACCTGTCCTCTAATGACTGACCTCTTGTCTCTTCTCCTGAAGGCTCCACAGCCCTCCAATACAGCCCCAACATTTGAGACATTCAGACAGCAGCATGACCCTTATAACTTAACCAACTATCAGACTACCTAAGCCTGTCTGGAGTCCCAAAGAAGTGCTGCAGTCAAATGATAAATGATAGGCTGTGTGATGGCACTGCCCACGCTTGAGAATCTGTTTTGCCAGAGCTGTGTGATCTCCAGCAAGTTATTTTTGTTTTTATACCTCAACTTCTCTCATTTGTGTGATATGACCAGTAAATGGACATTTTTCATAAGTCAAGTTCTTTGTGTTCAAGCCTTTTAATTCTTTATATTTGCATGTTTTTTATTTTTCTTCCTCCTTTCACAAAGACATCAAACGTAATATATTTCATATTAAATACCTGTTATCTCCTCACACAATTTAGTTTTCTTTCCCCTCAATCAGATGTACCACCTTGTATTCACTTTCTTTTTAAAAGCTTGGGGTCCATTTTAGTTGATCACTAGTTAAGCTTTACATCAGTTCTTTCACCCAGTCTGGACCAGTTCCGAGTCCATTTCCACCTCCACAACTGGCATCTTTTACTTGAATTTATGACTAACCTCCTTCCCTTATTCCAGTCATAGTCCCCTCCCGATCCACCCTCCACCCTGACACATAAGAAGCAGGTCCTGAACTTCTGTCTCCCCTCCTTCCTCCTTGCATTATTCCAGTCATAGCCCCCTCACCCTCCATCCTCCACCCTTACACATAAGCAGGTCCTGAACTTCTGACTACCCTCCTTCCTTCCATTACTCCAGTCATAGTCCCCTCCCCCTCCATCCTCCACTCCAAGACATAAGAAGCAGCTCAAGTTGAGACTTCATTGGACCTTGGCGAGCATTCATCTCCTGGCTTCGGTTCATTTTCTGGGCTGAGCACACGTCAGTACTGATGAAATGCTCCATGACACTGATTTTTATTTGTTACTTAAATAACTGTTTCCTGTGCATCCAGCACCTGCCAGATTGTGGAAAGACATTGCAGTTTCATGGGAGTCAGAGTGTGCAGTATCAGGATGGACTCTTCCAGGTGACAGCCATCACTCCATGGGACAATGAAGAGGTTTAACTCCTTCCAGTGATTGAGAAAACAATCTGAGAAGTACATTTAAAACAGGTCCAAAGCACAGGGAGTCATTATCCTGGTGAACGTGCTGATGAGGGAAGTGTTAAGAGGAGGTTTTGACACAGAAAATAGTTTGTTCAAAGACAAGAAGAACAGTGGTCTATTCCAGGAATCAACATTTTAGTATAGCTGAATAGAAGCCAGAGTTAAAGATCAACAGTAGCAGGAGACCAGATGGAAAAGAAGGCAGGGACTTTTTTGCCACCAATTTCAGTGATCATAGGCCTTGAGCAGCATAGCAGTAGGGCTCATGTCAGACAGATATTTGAACTCTGAATTTCTTTTCCATGGCCATAGGCATTCAGGGATGACTGCAGAGTTCATAATCACTAGTTGGACTGATGTGGGAAGTGAACAGACAGTAACAGCCATCTAGTCGTCCACTTACCAGAGATGTCCAAAACCTGTGGTTTTGTGGTCTTTGTTCGTTCATTGCCACTAGAAGGAAATTTTGACACTTTACAGTTACTTACAGAAATGGCTTTCAAAAGATAATTTCAAGCTGGGTGTGGTGGTGCATGCCTTTAATCCCAGCACTCAGGAGGCAGAGGTAGGAGGATTGCCATGAGTTTGAGGCCACCCTGAGACTACATAGCTAATTCCAGGTCAGCCTGGACCAGAATGAGACCCGACCTCGAAAAACCAAAAAAAAAAAAAAAAAAAAAGATAATTTCACAAGTGACCAAATCATCCAGTTTCATTTTTGAGTGTCTGATACTGAAATAAGAAAAGGCAAATTTCTTTTCTCCGTGGACCTATGCTAGGGCAGCCCCCTGAAACTGCATTATTTGGATCCTTGAGTGCTCAGGTGATGAGGAGGTATGTTCCTTTGTTACCTGAGGCTAGGGTAATAACTATATATAATAACTATATAATAATAATAACTATATATAACTATAATGACTATACTACAGAGACTTGGAGAACCTGGTCATGCGCCATCTTGTGCATCTGGCTTACTTGGATCCTGGGGAATTGAACCAAGGTCCTTTGGCTTTGCAGGCAAATGCCTTAACTGCTAAGCCGTCTCTCCAGACCTGGCTTGTGCTTTTATATTTACTCTGCTTCTAGTGTCAAGATACACCAATGACAGCCAGGCATGGTGGCACACCCCTTTAATCCCAGCATTTGGGAGGCAGTGGTATGAAGATTGATAGGAGTTCGAGGCCATCCTGAGACTACATAGTGAATTTCAGGTCAGCCTGGACTAGAGTGAGACCCTATCTCCAAAAAAAGAAAGATAGAATTCACTCCTATCACATCCTCACAATTCCCCTATTCAGAGAGAATCTTTATAGACATGAAAGCCATGGCCCATCATATGTATGACAAACTACTTGTCCCATTTTATTATTTATATATTTTACTTAATTGTGTGAGAGACAGGCAGATAGAGAGAGAGAGAGAGAGAGAGAATACATATTTTTAGGACCTCCAGCCACTGCAAGGGATTGCATCTGGCTTTAGGTACAGGTGTATCAAACCTGGGTCCATTGTGTTTGCAGGCAAGTGTCTTAACTGTTAAACCATCTCTCCAGCCCCAACTCATCCCATTTTAGATATTCCTGCGGGGGTCCACCCCTTTGCCGTCCTGCCAGAGGAGGGTTTCATGGGACACTTTGACTCATGTGGCCTCTACCAGGACATGGACTGACTTTCCTACTCTTTTTTATTTATTTATTTTTTTTGAGGTAAGGTCTCACTCTACCCCAGGCTGACCTGGAATTCGCTATGTAGTCTCAGGGTGGCCTTGAACTCACTGCAGATCCTCCTACCTCTACCTCCTGAGTGCTGGGATTAAAGGCATGTGCCACATACTTGCCTTTAATTTTTATTTGAGAGAGAAAAAGAAAATAGGTGTGCCAAGGCCTCTAGCCACTGCAAACAATCACCTTGTGCATCTGGCTTACATGTGTCCTGGGGAATCGAACCTGGGTCCTTTGGTTTTGCAGGCAAGTGCCTTAACCACTAAGCCATCTCTCCAGCCCCACATT
The DNA here is from genome assembly GCA_004027895.1 of Orientallactaga bullata. Lineage (NCBI taxonomy): Eukaryota > Metazoa > Chordata > Mammalia > Rodentia > Dipodidae > Orientallactaga > Orientallactaga bullata. Next base: position 8,356 of record PVKW010041712.1, on the reverse strand, counting down.
ATTTTGTTTTGTGTTTTTGAGGTAGGGTCTCACGGTAGCCTAGGCTGACCTGGAATTTACTATGTAGTCTCAGGGTGGCCTTGAACACACAGGGATCTCCTACCCCTCCCTCCTGAGTGCTGTGATTAAAGGCATGTGCCACCATGACTGGTTAAGACACTTAAACTTTTTTTTTTATTAAGAACATAGTATGGCTGTGCATGTTGGTGTATGCCTTTAATCCTAGAACTTGGGAGACTGGAGGATCAACATGAGTTCGAGGCCACCCTGAGGCTACAGAGTAAATTCCAGGTCAGCCTGAGCTACAGTGAGACCCTACCTCGAAAAACCAAAAAAAAAAAAAAAAAAAAAGGATGCTATCTGGTACTTCCTGTGCTACGACCCTAGAAGGGATTAACTCTGAGATGTGTACATCTCAGAAGTTGTTACCACTTTTTCTGAAAACACATTGAGAACAAGTCCATCCCAGATCAAAGGAAAGACAGCTGTGTATGTCGTGACCTCAGCGTGGAATGGGCATGGTAGTTTGGATTCTAAAAATTTATTTATTTATTTATTTTATGTATTTATGAGAGAGAGGAAGAGAATGGGTGCACCAGGGCCTCCAGCCACTGCAAGCAAACTCCAGATGCATGCACCCCCTTGTGGATCTGGCTTATGTGGGTCCTGGGGAATCAAACCGGGGTCCTTCAGCTTTGCAGGAAAACACTTTAACCACTAAGCCATCCCTCCAGCTCCCCTTTGTTTGAGGTAGTGTCTTGCTCTAGCACAGGCTGACCTGGAATTCACTATGTAGTCTCAGGATGGCCTTGAACTCACAGTGATCCTCCTATGTCTGCCTCCCGAGTGCTGGGATTTAAAGGAGTGCACCACAATGCCTGGCTTAGTTTGGGAATTTCACGAAGCACCCCAATAGTATGCTGTCATGTAAGTGAGACAAAATGGGGATGAAATGTGCAGAAAACGCAATAGTGCCAAATATCCCGCTGCCTTCTGGGATACACAAACTGAGCCGCCAATGCAAACTGTGGTTGAAAGTCTGTTTGTCCTGTACAGAGGCAGTGAGATCCAAGGACAACCAAAATTGATCATCAATTCCAGAAAAGATACCTGAACCCCTATCAAGAAATGAGCCAAAAGCCTGGCATGGTGGCAGACGCCTTTCATCCCAGCACTCAGGAGCTAGATATAGGAGGATCACCATGAGTTTAAGACCACCCTGAGACTACATAGTGAATTCCAGGTCAGCCTGAGCTAAGGTGAGACCCCACCTGGAAAAACCAACATAGGACCCAGGTGAAGCACATAGGAATTGATGAGATGAGCCACAGTGCTGCTAGCTTGCAGGGAGAGCTTGAAAACCTGCATCAGTGTGATGGGGAGATACACAAAACGTGTTGAAGCAGGTTTCTAGAGCTGCTAAGAACTCACTATTAGAACAGACTTAACACACGGCCACCGATGCCCAGGGAATTGTGTGGAAGAGAAGGGAGAAGAGTCAGAGGGTGTGTGGCAATATGCAGAGGCCTTGACTCCCCCCACTGACAGACTGCTGCTCCCACAACTCATACCCCATAACCCCATGGAGAATACCCACTGTGCCGCAGGGATGGCCCCTCCGTGGTATGGTGGCTGGTGTAGGGAAATGATGGTGCCAACATAGGGTGTGTCCTTACAAAATTTCTACTGAAATCCAATAAAGAAATAATAAATAAACTGGGCGTGGTGGTGCACACCTTGAATCCCAGCACTCAGCAGGTAGAGGTGGGAGGATCGCCATGAGTTTGAGTCCACCCCGAGACTATATAGTAAATTCCAGGTCAGCCCCTACCTCAAAAATCCAAAAAGTAAAATTAAAGACATAAATAAATAAAAATTAAAGAAAATCTCCACTGTGATTGGGGTTCAATCTGTGGATAGGAATCCCCTGGTCCCAGGTCAGCATTGACAAATAAACACTGCTGCTCCATGTCAGTGTTGGGAGTCCTGCCTCTCTGTCAAGCATCCTGCACAGACATCCCTGTGGGCTTAAGGAAAGTTGATTGATTCTCATCTTCAGTGACAGTGATGATCCAGTAAAGTAAATGAACTCAAATCTCCTCTCACAGTTTTTGTTTATTTTATTTATTTATAACAGAAAGAGGGAAAGAGAAAGAGGGAGAGTGAGAATGGGTGGGCCAGAGCCTGTAGCCTCTGCAACAAACTCCAGACGTGTGCGCCACATTGTGCATCTTGCTTATGTGGAGAATCGAACCAGGTTCCTTAGGCTTCGCAGGCAAATGCCTTAACCGCTAAGCCATCCATCCAGCCTTTTTTTGGCTGCGGGGGTGGGGGGGGGGTTCAAGGTAGAGTCTCACTCTAGCCCAGGCTGACCTGGAATTCACTCTGTAGTCTCAGGCTTGCCTTGAACTCATGGTGATCCTCCCACCTCAGCCTCCTGAGTGCTGGGATTCAAGGCATGTGCCACCATGCTGGGCTTCCTGTAACAATTTGTTTGTTTGTTTTGAAGCAGGGTCTCTATTCCAGCTGTCTTTGAACTCCTGGTGATATTTCTCCCTCAGCTTTACATGCATCATCCCAGTTGGGGTGTGTTATTGCTACAGAAACACACACTGCATAGCCCGTTCACCCATATTTCACACACCCCAGTTACTGCAGGCTTTAAACGTCTTTTTAAAAAATATTTATTTTTATTTATATTTTTTTTTGGTTTTTCGAGGTAGGGTCTTACTCTGGCCCAGGGTGCCTTGGAATTCACTCTGTAGTCTCAGGGTGGCCTCAAGCTCACGGCGATTCTCCTACCTCTGCCTCCCGAGTGCTGGGATTCAAGAGGTGCTCTACCACACCCAGCAGGCTTTAACCTTCTAACTGATGGGGTGAATTTTAAGATATTGTTCCATTTCAAAATAAGATTCAGTCTAGCATCTGATCCCTGATTAAGCAGTGTATTTCCAGCCAATCTGACAACTTATCTGTAAAACGAAGTTTCTCTCCCCTAGCATGAAGGCAAGGTCCAGCTGAAAGCAGATACCAGCAAGATGCAGGGACTCTCAGTGTGGAAACAATAGCAAGACCCCTGAAAAGCACATGAAGCAGGCTCTCACTCTCTCCCCATTAGGAATACCTGCAACCTTTACATTTTATCTGTGATATGATCAAGAGTGATGAATAAATGAATCAGTGCAGCTGGGAAAACATTTGTTTGAGAGTGGGTGGGGGGGGGTCACAACTGTAAAAAGTGTAATAAGCCGGGCTGGAGGGATGTCTTAGCGGTTAAGTCCTTTGACTGCAAAGCCAAAGGACCCAGGTTCGATTCCCCAGGACCCACATTAGCCAGATGCACAAGGCATGCATCTGGAGTTCGTTTGCAGTGGCTGGAGCCTCTGGCATGCCCATTCCCTCTCTTTCTCTTTCTCCCTCTTTCTCTGTCAAATAAATGAATGAATGAATAAGTGTAAGAAGCATTGCTCTAGATCATGAATGAAAGTAGCCTGTTGCTCTGTGGGTCACGCAATTTGGTAAATGCATTATGCCCCTGGCAATCCATAGGCCTTGGATGGAAGGGGGAATTGGCAGCAGGCTCTTGGGTTCCCCCATCTTAGTGAACTGCTGCCTGGGGAATAATCCATGAAGCACACGGTATGTTGTGCTCAAGCCAGCCTTTTCGTGTGAGCTTTTAAAAAAGTTTTGGGGCTGGAGAGATGGCTTAATGGTTAATCACTTGCCTATGAAGCCTAAAGACCCCAGTTCAAGACTCAATTCCCCAGTACCCACATAAGCCAGTTGTACAAAATGGCGCATACATCTGGAGTTCTTTTGCAGTGACTGGAGGGCCTGGTACACCCATTTTCTCTATCTCTCTGTCTCTTTCTCTCTCTGCCTGTTGCTAATAAATGAATAAATATTTCAATAAACTTTTCATTTTCTTTTTTAAAATTTCATTTATGTATTTGAGAGAGAGTGGCAGATGGGCATGCCAGGCACTCTAGCCACTGGCAAAGAACTCCAGATGTGTGAGCCCCCTTGTGTAGCTGGTTTACATGGGTCCTGAGGAAACAAACCTGGATCCTTTGGCTTTGCAGGCAAGCACCTTAACCACTAAGCCATTTCTCCAGATATTGTGAGCCTTCTTTGTGTGCATGTGTCCAGTAGGTCCTACTAGCTACCGCTGTATGTGAGGGTGATGGGGAAATCGCTTCCAGCCAGGCCTGAAACTTAGTACTGTATGTCGGGTGGTATTCAGCTCTGACCTTTCTTTTTTCATAAATATATATATATATATATATATATATATATAGCTTTTTTGAGGTAGGGTTTCACTCTAGCTCAGGCTGACCTGGTATTCACTATGTAGTCTCAGGGTGGCCTTGAACTCATGTTGATCCTCCTACCACTACCTCCTGAGTGCTGGGATTAAAGGCGTGCACCAACACGCCTGGCTATTAATATTTTTATTTAATTTTACATTCATGTTGGTGCCTTCGGTAGCCTCCTCCCTGTCCTCTCCCCTCTGAAGGGACCCTCCTCATTGGGGAATGTGAGTCATGAACTATGGGCGTAGCCAACAGTTATGGGGAAAAGTCAGTGTCTCTGTGCATAATGACCCAACGTGTGGCTCTAACACTCTTTCCGCCCCCTTTTCCGTGTATGTCTCTGCAGCTCTGACATTTCTGGCCTCCAGGTAAAGTAGGATTAATACTCACCAGTTCCAGGAAGTTCTTCCTGTTCTTCCTCATCCTCCCTCTGACCCCCCAGATTGAGAGCTGAGGATAGAGCTGCCAGGCATTGGAGTCTGGGCCTGTGAAGGAAGAGGACTCTGCTCCTAAATGCTGCTCTCATGTGGTAGACTTAGAGAGGCCCCGCTGGTCAGGAAAGGACAGTTGGGCAGAGCAGACATGCTGATCTGCCTGTCCTTTCCCTAGCACAGCTGTAACAAAATACCACCATCATTCGAATAGAAATGTGCTGCTAGGTGTGGTGGTGCACACCTCTAATCCCAGCACTCAGGAGGCAGAGACAGGAGGAGTGCCATGAGTTCAAGGCCATCCTGAATTCCGGGTCATCCTGGGCTACAGTGAGACCATACCTCAAAAAACCAAAAATAAATAAATAATGAACAAACAAAAAATAAAATAAAGAATAGAAATGTGCTCTCTCCTAGCCGTGAGGTCCAAGATGTCGGCAGTCCCTTGTTCTGTCTCGATTTAGTAGGGAGGGCTGTGCTCCAGGCCATGTTCCCACTGCTGTGTTTTCTCAGCCTATGCCGGCAGAGCCCCAGTGTCCCCAGGTCATCTTCCCAGTGTGTTTCTGTGCCTGCATCTTCCTCTTCACTTATTAGGCCACAAGGCCATGTGAGTTTTCTTCTGTAACTTTAACTTCCATGTATAATTTTTTTTTAATTTTTATTTCATTTATTTAAGGGAGAAAGTAGCATAGACAGAGAGAGAGAAAGAGACGGGGGGCTCAAGAGAAAGCATGCTCATGCCAGGACCTTTAGCCACTGAAAACTAACTGCAGAAGCATGTGTCAACCTCTGCATCTGGCTTACATGGTTCCTGGGCAATCGAACCGGGATCCTTAGGCTTTGCAGGCAAGCGCCCCAGCTCATGTGTAAGTTTTGATTTGGGTTTCTATGTGGCTAGTTTTTTTATAGTTTATTTTTTCTTATTTGAGAGAGAGAGACAGAGAGAGAACGGACACACAAGGGCCCCCAGCCACTGCAAATGAACTCCAGACACATGCGCCCCCTTGTGCATCTGGCTTATGCGGGTTCTGTGAAATTGAACCTGGGTCCTTTGGCTTTGTAGGCAAGTGCCTTCACCACTAAGCCATCCCTCTGGACCTTTTGTTTTTCTGAGGGGTGTCACTGTAGTTCAGGCTGACCTGAAATTCGCTCTGTAGTCTCAGGGTGGCCTTGAACTCACGGGGATCCTCCTACCTCAGCCTCCCAAGTGCTGGGATTCAATCCATGCGCCACCACACCCAGCTTATTTAGTATTTCTTTATTGGATTTCAGTAAAAAATGTTCTATAATTAATTAATTAATTAATTTATTTATTTATTTATTTATTTATTTATTTGAGACAGAGGCAGAGAGCAAGAATGGGCATGCCAGGGCCTCTAGCCATTGCAAACGAATGCCAGATATATGTGCCACCTTGCACATCTGACTTACTTGGGTCCTGGGGAAACCAACTTGGGTCCTTGAGTTTTGCAGGCAAATGCCTTAACCACTAAGCCATTTCTCCAGCAAGGAATATATATATATAAATTTTTTTGAGGCAGGGTTCACTCTAACTCAGGCTGTCCTGGAATTCACTCTGTAGTCTCAGGATGTCCTTGAACTCACCATTATCCTCCTACCCCTGCCTCCCCCGAGTGCTGGGATTAAAGGCTTTCACCACCACGCCTGGCTTAAGGTTTTTATTATTAAATTATGATATTTATTGAGGAAAGTACACAACCAAGGAAAGGCACCCATGTGGCTGGAGAGTCCACCATGGAGGGCCTGGCAAAAAACTGCAGAAAGAGAAGAGAAAGTTCAAGGAGTTCCTGTCATGTGAGTGCCCAGTGCCTCTCCAACTCCTCTACACTCCACAAATGCCACCCACTTACCGTGGTGGCTACAGATTAGAAGGGATAGAAATGACCTTGTAGGAGATTCTGAGGAAATGTAAACCTTGTGGATGGGTGTGTGGCAGGTGTAGGTGTTCTGAGGTTAAGGCTCCGCCCCACCCTGGGTGGCCAAAGGACTGGTTTCTGGTGCTGGTGGGGTTGTGCTTCACACAGGTGTTTCCCACTGCTGATCTGGGCTGCACACACAAGCTCATGACAGGAGCGCAGGTGTGTTGCGGGGCGAGGTGAGTCAGGTGGCTTAACTCAGGCATGCAGGGATTCGGAGCCCCACCCTGGTGTTAGAGACTGTAGAAAGCGGGTTCTGGCCCTGGCCAGGGCCAAGACACTTGGACCTCTCTTCACACTGCCTCAGCTGGTCGGTGAGTTTTACCTTCTCTCTTTAGAGTGAGTTCTGAGAATGTGGACATGCGTATACAAGCAAATGATGCAGCTCCTGGTTTATTATAAAGACTTACTCTCAAAAGTGAAGGCACAGGGATGGAGAGATGGCATAGCGGTTAAGGCACCTGCCTGCTAAGCCTAAGAATGCTGGTTCCAATCTCCAGGTCCCACGTTTAGCCAGATGCAAAGTGACGCCAGGGCGCAATGCCGCACTTGACCACAAGGGGGCGCATGCATCTGGATTTTGCTCACAGCAGCTGAGAGACTGCTGGCGTGCCCATCTCTGTCTCCCTCTCCCTCTCTGTCTCTCTCTGTGTGTCTCTCCAAAAATAAATAAAATGATAAAAATAAAAATAAAAAAATAAAGTGAAGGCACATCCCATACAGGAAACAATATTTCAGTCAGTCAGAGCATAGTACATGTGCGCTAATGACAAAGGGCCAAGAAGACCCCATTTGTACATCTATGCCACCGTGTTTAAGGAAATCCATGGGGGCTTTTATTTTTATTTGAGGGGGAGAGATAGAGGGAAATGGGCACACCAGGGCTTCCAGCCACTCCAAACAAACTCTAGATGCATGTGCATTGGTCCTGAGGAATCAAACCAGGCTCCTTTGCCTTTGCAGGCAAGCTCCGTAACCACTAAGCCATCTCCCCATCCCAATCCTGGGGCGTTTTTAAAAATATATTTTTATTTATTTATTTGAGAGACAGAAAAAGAGATTGGGTGCCCAAGGCCTCTAGCCACTGCAGATGAACTACAGATGCATGCATCTGACTGGGGGCATTTTAAAAATGATTTTTAGGCCTGGCGTAGTGGCACATGCCTTTAATCCCAGCACTTGGGAGGCAGAGGTTGGAGGATTGTGGTGAGTTAATGGCCACCCTGAGAATACAGAGTGAAATCCAAGTCATCCTGAGCTAGAGTGAAACCCTACCTCGAAAAAACAACAAAAAAAAGATTTTAAAATGTCAAATGGTGCTGAATGGAGGGAATTGTTTTCCACTGATGGATATTAGGGAGCAGGAATCCTTGGGCTGCTTAAGAGTTTTCTCAAAGGTCTCCTTGGGTTCTGATATTGTCACCATGCCCTGGTTAGGATGACTGCCTAATTGACTTCTTCCCCGATCTATGCCAGGACCATAAACTAAATTGCCTTGTCTTAGCAACATATGAGATGGCTAATGCCAAAATGTGAATTATATTGAAAATGTCCCCTTTATTTTTTTCTCCTTGGGGGACATAAGAAGCAAGTTATTCTTTTTCTGTATCTTTTTTTCTTTTGTAAACTTTTTGTTTTGTTTAAAAATGGCTTTATAAAAGGGCTTTTATAACCC
>PVKW010041711.1:0-12389 GCA_004027895.1 Orientallactaga bullata | reverse complement strand
AAGGATAGAAAACATAAAATCGACTGATTCAGTAAAGGCCTGCGACAAAACCCAACACCCTTCCAGAAAGTCCTGGAAAGTCTAGGGATGGAAGAAATATATATGAGCAGGATAAAGGCTATATACCACAAATTCATAACCGACAACATGCTAAATGGAGAAAGCTCAAGGTATTCCCGTTAAGGTGAGGAACAAGGGGAGAGCCTCATTCTCTCCATTCCTATTTCCCATAGCACTTAACTCTGAGCTAGAGCATAAGACAAGAGAAGGAAATGAAAGAGACATAAATAGAAAAGACTTATTTGCAGATGATATGATTTTATAGATTAAAAACTAAAGATTAGAGCTGGAGAGATGGCCTGCGAAGCCTAAGAACTCCCGTTCGATTCTCCAGCTCCCATGTTTAGCCAGATGCAAAGTGATGCAAGGGCACAATGCCGCACTTGCCCACAAGGGGGGACACGTGTCTCGAGTTCATTCACAGCGGCTGACAGCCTGCTGGTGAGCCCATTCTCTATCTGTCTCTGACTCTCTCCAAAAAAAACAACACAACACAACACAACAACAACAAAAAAACCCCTAAAGATTACACTAGAAAACTCCTAAACTTGATACACTTTCAACAAAGTGGCAGGATATAAAATTAACATATAAAAATTACTATTTTTCTTATATACCAATGACAACTTTTTTACAGAGAAAGAGATCATGGGAAAAGTCCCATTCACAATAGCCTCAAAAAAAAAAAAAAAGTCAGGTTGGGCTGGGGAAATGGCTTAGCGGTTAAGGCATTTGCCTGCAAAGCCTAAGGACTCTGGTTCGATTCCCCAGGACCCATGTAAGCCAGATGCACAAGGGGGCACATCCATCTGGAGTTTGCTTGCAGTGGCTGGAGGCCCTGGCATGCCCATTCTCTTTCTCTCTCTGCCTCTTTTTCTCTCTCTCTCAAATAAATTAATATACAATAAAAAGAAATACACAATGGAGAAGAAAGAGCATCTTCAATCAACGGTGCTGGGAAAACTGGGTATCTGATATAGAAAAACAAAGATAGATCCTTATCTCTCACCCTGCATAAAAATCAACTCCAGCACACACATCTTTAATTCCAGCACTCAGGAAGCAGAGGTGGGAGGTGGCAGTGAGTTTGAGGCCACCCTGACGCTACAGAGTGAATTCCTGGACAGCCTGGGCTAGAATGAGAGACCCTACCTTGAAAAACCAACCAAACAAAAACAAAAGAAAACTCCACTCCAAATGGATTCTACCTCACTCTGGTCAGATGTGTAGCATCAAGAAAACAAATGAGAACAAATGTTGTGTGGGGCAAGAGGGACCCTTCATCACCGTTAGCGAGAATTCAAATTGGTGTAGCAGCAATTGTGGAAGTAAATGTGGAAGTTTCTAGATCTATATCTACATCTATATCACTCCTGGACATCTACCATCAGAACACTGCACTCTGCTACACAGGCGCTTGCTCATCCATGTTTACAGCTGCTCTGTTCACAAACTCTAGGAAATGAAATCAGACCTGGTGACCACCAACTGATTAATGGATTATGAAGATATAATACACGTGAAAAATGGAATTCTGAAATTTGCAGGAAAGTGGATGGAATGGAAAAGAGTACACTTAGTAAGGCTTAGAAATACAAATGTCACATGTTCCTTTTCATATGTAGGTAGGTCCTAGCGTTGAATTTCTAGTTATGTGTGCACATGATGGGCGTGAGTGTTAAGAAGTCTGGAAGTTAGGAAGGGACCATGGGGAGAGGGTGAAAAAGTTTATGTCGGAGGATATCAGAACACATGTGATATAAAAATGTAAGAGAAAAAAAGGCAAAAAATGATAGAAACATACAGGAAGGAAAGATTTAACCAGAAGGAAGGGAGGAGAGGGAGAAAAGAGAGTATGGGAATATGGGCAAAGCTAAGGATGAATGAATAAGCAGTATGGAGCCTCCTAGCTGCTTAGCCTATTTGAAATACAAATTAAAAGAAATGTGAACAATTGTCCTCTATATGAGTGGATAAAGCTAGCACCCCAAACCATATATTATTACCTGAAAATTCCAGTGCCAAGGATGGGATTTCCCCCGACCATGAGTTGTTGATCAGACAGGCTACAGAGGCCACTAAAACAATTAGGCTTTTGTCACTGCTCTCAGTCGCACACCGAAAGTAGATGGTAAGTCTTTACGACTGACATAGAAAAATTAAGTTGGAACCAACCTAGGTATCTTCTCCTTGTTGGCTACCATTTTTCATGCTGGAAGGTGCTGGGGGAGAAAAATCATTAAGAATCCTACCCAGCTGTGCACCCTGTGTGCTCCACAACTGACCTACTGGCCAGTGTCCACACTGGCTTGACTGTTAGGGGAGTGACCAACGAGTTCCCGATGGAATTCCAGCTCTGCTCCACAGGAGGTTATTCACAAGGAGTGCTATAATCCAAAAGGGACACGGCCCCGGGAGAGAATCACTACTATTGCTAAGCTAAATGGACAGGATTTCAACCTATCCTCTAAATATTTATGTTTATTCCTGTGGATTAGTGCTGCTCTCAGCTTCAAAGTTTCTCTTTGCAATGGACAGAAGTTGATGCAGACGTGCATAGTTGACAAAAAAATTCTACAGTGCGCTCAGCCTTAACAAGGACATCTAAGCCGGGCGTGGTGGCACAAGCCTTTAATCCCAGCACTCAAGAGACAAAGGTAGGATCACCGTGAGTTCAAGGCCACCCTGAGACTACATGGTGAATTCCAGGGCAGCCTGGGCTAGAATGAGACACTACCTCAAAAACCAAAAAGGAGACATCCAAACCATATACTCCAAGGCTCAGGCAACCTCATGGAAGAGGGACAGAGAGAATGCAAGAGCAGGGGGAGGATGAGGAGGGCTGTGGAACGCTGTGAATAATTTACTCCAGTAAATAAGCTCCCATCCGTGTTCATGCAAACAACCCCAATTTATCACAGTGGGTTAAGGAAAAGAAAAAGTCTTGAAAGTCAGATGGGGATTAACTGGGACGATTGGGAGGGAGGTAAGAGGGTAATTGAGGGAGAACATGATCAAAATACATTATGTACATACATGAAAATATCAAAAATAAAAAGAATTTATCATTTAACAAAAAGCATCACTTTTTTTTTTATTAAAATTTTACTCCTTGGCTAGGGAGATGGTTTTGCTGAGTGCTTGCTGTGCAAGTGTGAGGACCTGAGTTCAGATCCCAGCACCCACGTTTATGCTCGGTGGACACTGTGGCCATCTACAATCTCAGGAGGCAGAGACAGGATCCTGAGGACAAGCACACGAGCTAGACTTAGAGCCATCAGTGAGCCCTGGGTCTCTTAACTGTCTCTTAACATGGAGGCGAGGGGTCAAGGAAGACCTACCCACGCGCACACACACACACCCATAACTTCAGTCAATCCTTCTTCCGGGTCCAGGACTGCCCCCTAGTGGCAGGCAGTATGAACACAACACAAAGAAGTCTCACAGTGCCTCCAACGTTTCTATACACAACCACAGAATTAAAGAAACCTCTTCCCAGCACGAAAGACATCAGTATGAAAATTACTTACCAAATTTACATCTAACAGATTTTTCTGGAGTTGCTCAATTTTCCCTGCTTGTTTTTTTACTGTAGTTTTCAACTTGGAATTTTCAAGTTCAACCCTGAAATGTGTATTTTAAACAATTATTCTGACAGATGAATTTGAGAAATACCACGAAAATTTCTGAAAAATGAGTTATTACATAAAACTTTTAAGTTTTTAAAGCAGAGATGACAATAGCTATATTTTTTTAGTTTTATAACTAAGGTGTAAAAACTACACTTCTCTTTTTTCAGTGTGTGTGGTACATTTCAAGTCAGCTAAAGCTGGAAATTCCCTGACTTCAAACCGCCTGCTTATTCATTACTGATCGAACTGCCATACTACATGGGCTTATTTGCATTATACACACTCCAGTTATCTTTTAGTTTCTCATCGTACTTGTGCAGTTGGTCCTGCGTCTTCTCGGCGCATCGCACAGCCTCTGCGTGTTGATCCTGGGCTTCCTGCAACTAAAATGAGAATTAAAACATCTTTACTAATAACCTATAACAAACTGCGCACTGTATGCTGACATCTTACTAGAACACAGGCACACCCCTTCCTCTGCACAGCATTTCTAGGCCCTTAGGTGTGCTGTAGCAAAGTTAACTGAGTTGCTGCGGCAGGGACAAGGTTCCCAAGAACTAAGACACACCATGTGGCCCTGTGTAAAAAAGCTCATTCACCTTTGCTCTGTGACAAAACACACGATTCCTGCTTTTATATTCTGTCAGGCAACACAGATAAAATAGGGGGAAAGATGAAATGTCTTATGGTAAGCATTCATATTTTTAATTCCAAACATCACATCAGGTTTGATTTTAAAAATACATACACAGGGCTGGAGAGATGGCTTAGCGGTTAAGGCGTTTGCCTGCAAAGCCAAAATATCTTGGTTCGACTCTCCAGGACCCACGTGAGCCAGATGCACAAGGTGGCGCATGCATCTGGAGTTTGTTTGCAGTGGCTGGAGGTCCTGGCATGCCCATTCTCTCTCTCTTCCTCTCTCTCAGATAAATAAATAAAATATATTTAAAATAATTTGTTTAAAAAAAATACATGCACACACTGCCAGTTATGATGAAAATATGATGCTTTAATGACAATGAACTGTCTTATGAAATAGTTTCAGGGGCAGCATATCTACACGGAAGCCAGAATTCCTGCTTCTGAATCCCAGCTTTACCGTTTAGTAGCTCTGTGGTCCTGAGCACGCTACTTTCTGTATCTTAATGTCTCCATTTGTAAAGGAAGCGTAATAACAGTCTCCGCCTCACTGGGTTACTGGGAAGATAAATCAGATAATATACAAAAAGCTCTTGAAGAGTACATAGCAGAGTGAGTGATGCATCTGCTAATCGGTTTTGTATTTTATTCCAACCCAATTTTGTATTTTCGGTGGCTGGTGCGTCGATGGAAGAGGTCTACACAAGTTGCACTGACTCCCTCCTTCCACTGTGTGGCAGCACACAAGATGCCTGGGGCCAGGACACATCGCCTGTGCAGAAGCAAAAATGAGCCCTCTTGGGATAATAAGTAACGGACACAGCCATTAGATCAGCGGCTTTAGGATGTGTGACTCTGATCCCAGCAACAACTGGTGCTCCAGTGACGACGTGAAGGCTATGTGGTACAGCATATCAGAAAAGCTGTAGCCACAGCTCGTCAGCTGGTCGATTCCTAAACACCCAGCTTGTTTTTTTCAGAGTGAGAAAAATATGAGCATTTGATAGGACATTTCTCTTCTATCTTTCCATGTTATATGCAATTTCTCAAAATATATTTAGAACAAAAGTCATGTTATGGGGGACAGTGCTTGCTTTGTATGCAGGGGGACCTGAGAGTCTGGATGTCCAGCATCCACGTGTTCAGAGATGAACACCGGCAGCCCCAGTTCTGGGGAACAGAGATAAGAGGATCCTGGAATATGCTGGCTGGCTACTCGAGCTGAATGGGTGGGCTCCACATTTAGTGAGAGATCCTGTCTTAAAAAGGCCTGGAGAGATGGCTTAGCGGTTAAATGCTTGCCTGTGAAGCCTAAGGACCCCAGTTCGAGGCTTGGTTCTCCAGAATCCACGTAAGCCAGATGAACAAGGGGGCGCACACATCTGGAGTTCGTTTGCAGTGGCTGGAGGCCATGGCGCGCCCATTCTCTCTCTCTCTCTCTACCTGCCTATTTCTGTATCTCTCTCTCTCTCTCAAATAAATAAATAAATAAAATATTTTTTTAAAAAAGGCTTGGAGAGATGGCTTAGCGGTTAGGCGCTTGCCTGTAAAGCCTAAGGACGCCGGTACCCACATAAGCCAGATGCACAAGGTGGTACATGCATCTGGAGTTCATTTGCAGTGGCTGGAGGCCCTGATGTGCCCATTCTCTGTCTCTCTCTCTCTCTGCCTCTTTCTCTGTCGCTCTCAAATAAATAAATAAATAAATAAATAAATAAATAAATAAATAAATATAAACAAATTAAAAAATAATAAAATTTAAATAAATAAATAAAGGGAAGAGCATTTAAGAAGATGCCTGATGTTGATCACTAACCTCCACATGCACATCCCCCCCACCGCCACATACACAAGATCAAGTGTGCATAAGAAATAAAGGGATTTTCTTGAACTTTCTATGAAACAGTATCCAGATTTAATCTGCCTGGCCTCAATAGCAGTAGAAATATCAATAAAAAAAATTGATTAACATTAAAAAAAAGTCTCTCAACTTGTATAAGAAATGAAGTACAGTTCTCAACTTTCCTCAGGATTCTTTAAGGAAAAACACACAAAATTAGAGATTGGAGTTTTATAAGTACACTATAAAGACAATAGAATTACAATGAAAACACAAAAGAAAACTGTCTTAAACACTTTGTTGTTTAAATAGCTGGCATGGTAAGTTAACATGTTGACATGTTAAATTTCATACATACTTGACTTCCAAGTTGACCTAATTTCTTCTTTAAATCTCGTGCTTCCTCTTCTAAGTTAATGCGATAATGCGATGTAATTTCTAGTGAAGCCTCTGACATAGACTGTTTTTTCAGAGTATCAGCCAGTTCTTGTTGAAGCTCTCTCACAACTACCTGATAAAACATTTATTTCATACACATCATCAAAATATTTTAGGAATATGTAACTCTCACTGAAGACATGCACCACACTCAGCAGTTCGTCTTTTCCTCGCGTTTAGGGAAGGACTAATTAATCCGAACATGCTACTCAGACACTACACTGAGCCCTCCAGCCACACCTCCAATGATCTACACGCATGGATTTACAACATTTAACAGCTTTTAACAAATCTTAAAAAGAACTAAGTAGTTACTGGTTATGATAAATTCTGTACAGTGGCAAATGCTTTCTCTCTCTTCCCCCCTTTTCCTCCCTTCTCACTTCTTTATTCCTTTCTTACAGGCAAGGCGTCACGAGGTGGCCTAGCCGACTTCAATTTCATGGCAATCCTGCCTCTGCCTCTCAAGTGCTAGGCTTAAAGGTATTGAGCCATCATGCCCAAGACTTTTTTTTTTTTTTTTTTTTTTTTGGTTTTTCGAGGTAGGGTCTCACTCTGGCTCAGGCTGACTTGGAATTAACTATATAGTCTCAGGGTAGCCTTGAACTCTCGGCGATCCTCCTACCTCTGCCTCCCGAGTGCTGGGATTAAAGGCGTGCGCCACCACACCCGGCTCCAAGACTTTTTTTTTTAACTAGAGGCTCAAATGAAATCCTCTTCTCAAATCCTCCCAACAGATTCCTATCTTGGTCTCAAAGTAAGGCCCTAGGAGACATGGCCTTCACCTCTCCCTGACCTCAACATGTGCAACTCTGTCCCCTACTCACTGCATTCCTTCTCTGCACAGGAAACCTTACATTCTTCATTAGCTTGGAAATGCAGATTCAATGACAAATTAAAATATTAAAACCAGCTACAGTTATTTCTGTATTGCAGAAAGTTATACCCTTTACATGACAGTAATCAAGCCTTCAAACGTAGGAGCAAGTTATTTGTAAAAATGTTCAATAAATTCTAATCACGTCATCATGGCTTTGTTGAAATTCATCATATTTACTCTAAATTATGGTTCAATGAAAAGTAGATGCCTTCAGAGTTAAACGATCATAAGAATGCATAGTTTGAGGGCTGGAGAGATGGCTTAGTGGTTAAGGTGCCTGCCTGCTAAGCCTAAGAACCCAGTTCCAATCTCCAGGTCCCATGTTTAGCCAGATGTAAAGTGACACAATGCCGCACTTGCCCACAAGGGGGTGCACACATCTGGATTTTGTTCACAGCAGCTGAGACTGCTGGCACGCCTACCTATATCTGTCTCCCTCTCCCTCTCTGTCTTTCTCTCTAAAAAAAAAATAAATAAATAAAATAAAAATTAAAATTAAAAAACAATGCACAGTTTGAGACAAATATTTTCAGACAAATCAAACTGACATGAAGAAGGCAAAATTATAATATAAACACATGAAAAGCTACTGCAGGACAGATATTGTACAATATTGTATCTACACTTTATTTGGCCAAAGGAACCTGAAATCAATGATCAAAGCAAACCACTTTATTAACACATAATTCCAAATACTTATTTTAGATATGAACAATTCTGTTCATCTACTTCATCATGTCCTATAATCTGGTGACATAAAAATATAGAAAGAAGTTCAAGGCTGGGTGTGCAGCCCAGTGTTACGACAGAGCTCACTGTGCTCAACACCTGGGGCTCAAGTCCCAGGACCCACACAGTAAATCAGAAGACCTCTCAAAACACCCATTTCTGTACTACTAAACATTACTAGTATCTATCTGTCTGTCTGTCTATCTATCTATCTATCTGTCATCTATCTATCTTCTATCTATCTATCATCTATCATCTATCTATCATCTATCTATCTATCTATCATCTATCCATCTATCTATCATCTATCTATCATCTATCTAACATCTATCTATCTATCTATCTATCTATCTATCTATCTATCTATCATCTATCATCTATCTAACATCTATCTATCAATCTATCATCTATCTATCTATCATCTATCTAACATCAATCTATCATCTATCTATCTATCTATCATCTATCTATCTAACAGTTTATTTATTTATTTATTTTGTGTGTGTGACAGAGAGAGAGAGAGATTGGCATGCCAGGGCCTCCAGATGCGTGCACCATCTTGTATGCATGTGTAACTTTGCATACTTGTGTCACCTTGTGCATCTGGCTTACGTGGGATCTGGAGAGTTGAACGTGAGTCTTTAGGCTTTGCAGGCAAGCACCCTAACTGCTAAGCCATCTCTCCAGCCCTACTAACAGGGTTTTTTTTTTTTTTTTTTTTTGAGAGAGACACACAGAGAGAGATAGAGAACGGGCATGCCAGCGGCCTCTCAGCTGTTGTGAATGAACTCCAGACACATGCGGCCCCTTGTGGGCAAGTGTGGCATTGTGCCCTTGCATCACTTTTGTGTCTGGCTAAATGTGGGACCTGGAGAATCGAACAGGCATTCTTAGGCTTTGCAGACGGGCACCTTAGCTGCTAAGCCATCTCTTCAGCCCCTATTAACAGTTTTTAGGTCAAGATTTCATAGGTAACAACATGTATTTACTTAAAAGTATCTATCAAATTTAATGTAAAACATCTCTTACCTACAGTATTATGCAGCTCTAAATCATTCAAAAATTTATTTTGAATACAATTATAAATATTTTAACATATGGTATGATATTTCGAAGGATGCATAGTGTGTGTAAGATCACTCCAGGGTGCTGGGATACTCAAACACGGCTGATTTCCTTGTGATGGGAATAAGATCTAAGCTGTGTTTACTGCAAACCAGGTATGTTTCTGAGCAGATATAGCAAATATATGTATGTTCAGCAAAATTCAACACTTAGCCTTAAGGAAATACTACTCCAAATTTCTCCCCAGGAAGTTTAAACAACATTTTTTTCTTTCCTGATACTTACCTCTCTTTCCGTTTTCTCGTTTTCATATTGATACACTCTTTCTTTTAAAAGATTACACTCATTGATTAACTCCTTATTCCTGTCTTCTAGCATCAGATTCTGTTTTTCCCTCTCAGCTTGAAGCTTTTTCATCAGGTCACGAAACTGGTCTTGGATATTAGCTACAGTCTTTTCTTTACTGTCCACTTTGCTGTGCGCGTCGTCCAGCTGCTGTCGAAGCAGCATGTTCTCACTCTGTAGAAGAGACAATCTCTCCTCGATAGATTCCTGCTTTCCAATGTACTTATTCACCTTACCCTGCTCGTTCTGGTACATGTGCTCCACCTCCTTCATCTGGCACTGTGTCTGGCTCAGGTCTCTTTGTACCTGTTTCAAAATCAAAGTCTTTTCTCGAAGAGCGTCTCTTGTATGGTGAAACTCCGTTTCTAGACTATTAAATTTTCTTTCAGTTTTAGACAGTTGTTGGGAAAGGACCTCATTGCTATCTTTTAGGTTAGATATATCAAAATTCATCTTGTCCTGCAAACGACGCCACTCATCTCTTGCTCTTTGGAAAGTCATTTCTAGGTCTCTCTTGGATGTCTGACTTTCACCATGGTCGTGTTCAGCAGAGGCCAGTCTAGAACGATAGGATTCAATTTCTGTTTCCAGTCTCTCTTTATTTTGTTTTTCATTCTCCAGTTTAGAACTCAGCATTGCATTCTCAGCTGTCAAGACACTGAACTGCCTATTGTACTGAAATACTGTTTTTGTAAATGTTTCTTCTTTCAGTTTTATTGTCTTTTGGAGGTTTTCATTCTTTTCATTTGCAATCTCAATATCCTCCAGATATTTCTTTTCCTTTTCCTGGTTATGGTTTTTCATTGTGTCTATTTCCAGTCTTAACATGGCAATTTCATCCTGCAACTTGTAATTTTTATGCAATAGATCTTTTTCTTTTTCGTGACTAACAGAAACCTAAGCAAAATAAGAGATATATAGAGAGCACTCAGTATGATTATATAATACAATTTTCTACAAAATTAAAGAATAGCGTGTACAATAACATAATGAAAGGGTTATAGTATAGATAGTCTGGAAAAACTGGATCTAAACTTCAAGGCTTATAAAGTATAAGTTTATAAAAATTAACAAATTAAAGACTTAATTTATGAAGGCAAAAGATATGATAGTTTTTAAGAAACCCATCATTGGAAAAGCATTTCTCACCAGGTGTGGTGGCATATGCCTTTAATCCCAGCACTTGGGTCACAGAGACAGGAGGATGGCTGTGGGTTCAAGGCCACCCTGAGAACACATAGGAAAAGCATTTCTCAGAATTATAATTCACCTAAGGCATAAAATAGCAAGTTAGTAAGTAGCTCACATTAAAAATCAGTTTTAAGAGCTGGGTGTGGTGGTACACTCCTTTAATCCGAGACTCGGGAGGCAGAGGTAGGAGGACCACTATGAGTTCAAGGTCACTTTGAGACTACATAGTGAATTCCAGGTCAACCTGGGCTACAGTGAGACCCTACCTAAAAAAAAAAAAATTAGTTATAAGGGATTAGGGGCTTTCCTAGCATGCATAACCTCCTGAGATCCATCCCCAGCACCGCAAAAAAGAAAGAAAAAAATTAGGCTGAGATTCTAAGACCTAATACACACAGCCAGTTTACAAAAGAGCCTAAGCTTTTATTTAATTTTTAAAAGTTTATTTTTATTTACTTATTAAAAAGAGAGAGAGGAGCAGATAGAGAGAATAGGCACACCAGGGCCTCCAGTCACTGCAAATGAACTCCAGATGCACAAGCCACGTTGTACATCTGGCTTACATAGGTACTAGGGAATTGAACCTGAGTCTTTAGGCTTTGCAGGCAAGTGCCTTAACTGCTAAGCCATCTCTCCAGTCCCCAAATAATTAGACTTTTTTTGTTTTGTTTTGAGGCAGGGTCTTGCTCTATGTAGTTTCAGGCTGGCCTCAAACTCAAGGTGATCCTCGTACCTCTGCCTCCTGAGTACTGGGATGAAAGGCGTGTGCCACCACACCTGGCAGCTTTTTAATTTTAGTTCTTTTTTCTTTCCTTTTTTTTTTTTTTTTTTGAGGTAGGGTCTTGCTGAACTCATAGCGATCCTCCTACCTCTGCCTCCCAAGTAGTGCGATTAAAGGCATGTGTCACACCTGGGTTGTTTTAGTTCTACTTTTCTCGTGAAAATATTCTATAGACGTTGTATTTTCCTAACATTTAATAGCCAGTTGCAGGAATTATATCTGTCAACAAATGATAAATCTAGGCCCAATGCTGAACACTTAGGTTTGCATCAATGAACTCATTTTGTCACCATAAATCTGAAAGAGAAAGGCTAAAATGTGAAGAATCTGCAAGACTTTTCCCAAGATCTTCTGATTCTCTGCTAGTGTCATTCCACCAAACCAGTTATTTCTACATTGTAAATAGGTAAATAAAAAGGCTGATGTATTAAGACATTAACGGTAAATAAGGTAAAATTTACAGGGTTCTTAGGAAATCCTGACATTTGCTGCTGTGGTAACGCCTGCGTCTTCACAGTGGCTGCAGTGTGTACTCAGGGACACACTGGTGCACTAGCACAGGCAGGGGACAGAGGAGCGCCACCGACCTCTTGCTAGAAAGTGTATGTTGTGAACAAGTTATTGCTGGGCACATCCTATGGTATGTCCTTGTTTGTGAATAAATTATTGCTGGGCACATCCTATGGTATGTCCTTGTTTGTGAACAAGTTATTGCTGGGCACATCCTATGGTATGTCCTTGTTTGTGAATAAATTATTGCTGGGCACATCCTATGGTATGTCCTTGTTT